>NW_022260830.1:353419-370955 GCF_009602425.1 Actinia tenebrosa | reverse complement strand
TTTTTTTTTTTTTTTTTTTTTTTTTTTTTTGGTTTTTCACGCGGAATTTCAATCGAAAAAAGCTAGTAGAATAAATGACCTTTCTGGGAAAGCTAACAGTTCTAAGGCCAAAAATAATCGTTCAAAGTTTGTTTACGAAAGACCTTTTGAGCGAATTTTGAAATTCACTAATTTCATACTCTTGCTTTCAATTTAATGGCCCAATTCGTTTTTCGCTTCTAAAAAAATGAAAAATAATTTTTTCACAAAATAATTTGTAGCAGGTGAGTGTAGCCTAATAGTAGGCTTCGCTCCAGGCTCAGTTTGAGGTAGGTCGATTTTTGGGTCATTTCCAGCTTTGCTTGATCCTTACAAATGAGGATCTTAAATAGGTATGTCTTACGTTTCGATTTAAAAAGGTTAGTAATTAAAAAAATTAATTATATTACATTATATTTAACAATTACTCGCGTCTCGGTAAATATTCCCCGATTTTCACTTCACCTTCGGCGAATAATTGTTTTAGTATAAATACACAGGTGCTTCTTTCATACAAAGGAAAAAAAGAAGATAAAAGACATTTTTCCCGTTAACAGCAACGAAGCGGTTGGCCGCCATTTTGGATTATCGCTGGAGGTGATTATCGTGTGATAGTCTGAGTTCCTCGACCTTGTACTTTTACTGAAATAATATTATCATAGACTGAACGTACTTACTATAACTGTTATCAAAGGATTAACATCGCGGTTAAGACGACAGCTAAATGTTCACATTGCATATTGGTGGAGCGAAACAAGAATGGAACCAGATATTAAATTGGCCAGTTTATAGATTTCAAAATGAACCTGTTAATTCCTTATCGATGTCAGATAATTGAATTTTTCTTAACTAATTAGTTATTAATACTGGCGAGAAAACAGAGTTTTTAGTAATACATACGGACGCTAGGGAGCCAATCAGATTGCAGCTTTTAAAAACCGTCAGTTGACGCTGTCTAGAATTTGCTTGAATGATATTGAGACTGTCTGTTTTCCTTCCGCTGGCTTTCTGTTTCAAGATTGACTTGAATGAAACCCGAAAAAATATTAAACTCCAATTGAAACGACATACTTGACTTCAAAGGGAGACTAGCACGTAAATATTGGAATATTTGCTCTTTTCGGTCTTTTTTCTCTCTTTCCAAAGCAAAAGGTTGTTCTTAAAAGTAAAGTTATATAGCACAAGTAAACTGCGTGACAAAACATCCTAAATGACCCGTAAATCTTCTGTTCTTTTGCTAATAGCAAGGAGAGACGATTTTCTAGCTTGACCCCGGTTATGGCATGCATTTTCTCTTGTAAAATACGTCCAATAGAGTACATTCAACTCAAAAAGTACGGTGGTTTTTTCCAATAGAATTCAATCTAAACAATATAATACAGTCCGTGAATAGTTGAATTAACTGAATCCACTTCTGTTTTTTTTGCCTAGATAGTCATTATTTTGAGAAAAGATGCAAAAACCGTGTTTTTGAGTTCATCAACAGTTATCAAATCGGTTTAAACATGTAAAATGCATCTACCCGTAATATATTGTCGGCCTCAGCTTTATAGCATTTCAGGTGACTAACTTTATTGTAATAAGTACATACTCAACACTAAACATTGCTCCATACATTTCTCTGTAAATAACTTCATGTTTTACTTTTTTCTATCAAGCCCAAAGGTCCGCTGAGGGACTTAACATTCACAACTTGTGGTTAGAATCATTTCATGGTATCTTTTCTTCAATACTGAGTATAAATATTTTGAGGATATTTTGATTACTAAGTACAAAGAAATGTATGGAGCGATGTTTAGAGTTCAGTGTATCACGTAACATATTTCTTTCAAAATTCCCATCCGAATATCAAGAAAAACTTTATCTCTTGATTATTAGAACCTTAAAGATTATTCCAGTAAAGTTTCAGCTGAATTAAAATTTGGGCGATTTACGTGCTAGCATGCCCCCTTTTAAAAAAAGTAAGCTTCCTATTTATCGGTACTGACAGTGAAACAACTTGGGGTGCAGAGGTTATTCATTCTCGCTCTGGCGTTTTTCGCTCGTTATAACCATGGAGGAAGCGAAATGTATATAGAGCCTCTGGAGTCCAGTGTATCGATCAAAGTCAGGAAACGTCAAATTAGAATGGAATTTAGTGTGTTGTTAGGTTTCGTGGAGGAAAGATAACCGAAAAAAAATCGGAGAAACTTTTTTTTTCTTCCGGAGCCGACTAGTAGTCTATTTTATGTTTGTTCTCTCTCGAGTTGGACGATCTCTTTCATAATCACTGACTAAATTACTTAACTCTTTTTCATGACAAAAAGGCTCAACTTTGAATTTAAAGCTAGTGGCGTCACATGTCAGTAATGTTTTCCTCTAAAGCCTGTTTTCAAAACGTAAGAGTTTTATAATAACTGCGCTTTTATCCCCGTTCTCATGGGGGTCAATTTGGCAAAATTGAAATGTTTTAAAGCAAAAGTTAGTCATTCGAAGCCAATGGCTATCAAGGCATTGATGGTTTTGTAAGCACGTTTTACATGCGATCGCAATGTTGATTAATGCGAGAAATCTGAACTTGATGCTTTTCCGCACTTTCCGTTTCCGTGTTTTGCCGCGACCCGTTCTCATGGTAACTCGATTTCGCTCAAAAAACCGCCAAAACTTACGTCTGAGCAAATAAGACGCTCTAAGAGTTTAAGCTGGGAATGGTAAATCCTTGATCATTACTGTTGTTGGAGCAAATCTTCGATAGCTGATTTAATCGACTCAAGCCACATTTGCGAAGAATGTAATTAAGCTTAGTTCACAAACAGAAATTTCAAAAATACCTGATGTTAAAGATGGAAAGAAGAAGAAAAGTCAATTTTTCTTCAATTTTTTTTCAAAATTTCTTTAGTTGTAGGCCACTTTAGAAGCGAGGAAGATACTTGGGCGAGTGATGCCTTGAAGAAGTCGACCTCCCTGGGTACTATTTGGCAATTTGTTTCCATTTCATTTCGACGAGGAATTGGAAGAGATAATTCAGGGAAACAAACGCGACATCTTTTTCAGACAACTGGTTTATCACGCACAGGCCAGTAAAAACTGTAAAAGAAATAAATTCAAAAACGCATCGTTAACAATGTCGAAGTAAATTTGATAAACTTATTAAAGGAGAGTAATCGCTAACGAAGCGACGCCGGCGCTGCTTGGCATGGATAGTGCAGCGGTAAATACTCAGAGCGTACGTACAGCTGATTCAAACCATAAAGACCGTTGGTGGACGTGGTAAATATATTCATATCGTACGGCTGATTCAAACCAGAAAGACCGTTGGTTGGAAAGGACGTTTATTTTTAAACATAGAGTGCAAATAATATACCCGTGAAATAGATAGCTAGCTAACTAATTACTAACTTTGTGCTATTGGTTGCCTAAGTCTAATTAGTCAAAGAAATAGGCGAGCCGTGACGGGTGAACTAGTGCACGTGTGCTACTCAAGGGCGCGCATTTTTAAATATTTTTAAGCACGCTTGCAAAAACTGAAACAATATTTTATTGTACATGCTTTTCCTTCGTATAATTTGACATGTTCGCATTTTCGAATTCGTATCTGTTCAACAACAAGTGGAACTTGATTCATGTTTTATGACTTGATATTCAGCTGATGACTGTATAATCTTCAAATTGTCTAGTGTTTAAGTCATTGCTTTTTCGTTCTTAATGCTAAATTACAAACGACGATAGTTTTTCTTCATTAATTGTTCACACTGCGGGCAGAAGCAAAAGTGGCGTTCTACGAAGCTCAAACAAGTAGGGCTAATACGGTTCAAGCGAAATGGTTTTTGGRCTGGCCAAAGCCAATACGCAGAAGACACCTGGAGTACTGGAACACGACATGCACATTGGAGTAATTGATGCCTTTCTCGCCATTTCCAAGGAACAAGTAAGAAGATTTTATGGAAGATCTTGGCGAATTTATATTTAACTTGCTTTTTAAATTATCTAATCAATAACGATTTTGATGTTCTACAAATTTTAATTATAAAAAATATAAAGATAAAAATGGTAGAAAACACGTTCATTTGCGTACTGGGTCTTTTTTAGCTATAGTTGTGTTTGAGTCTTGATTTGTTTTAGTTTATAAATGCGTATTGTCTTAATCTTTAGCGTGATAAAACAAATAAAAATGGTAGAAAACACGTTCATTTGCGTACTGGGTCTTTAATTTTTAGCTATAGTTGTTTGAGTCTTGATTTGTTTTAGTTTATAAATGTGTATTGTCTTGATCTTTAGCGTGATAAAACAAATAAAAATTGTAGATAACACGTTCATTTGCGTTCTGGGTTTTTTGTGTCATGATTTACTGCAGAATTAAATGTGCGTCTTGTGTCTTGGTTTTTAGCTCAATTCAATAAACTTGTTAGAAAAACACGTTCATTTGCGTAATGAGTTGTTATTCTAGTAAACGCCCGTGCCCTTGTCATGCCTCACTGAATTCCTATGTGTTGTCTAATTAAGCACTAACTATCTCCTATTTAATCCTAACTATTTCACGGGTATATTATTTGCACTCTAAGTGAACACTATTTAGTATCCATTTAGAAACAAACTTATTTCAATTCAATCAGAATAACTGAAACAATCACACATACATCTAAAGCCCAATCCGTCTGTCCTGGCGCCCTTGAAGAAAATGCGTGCTTCAATAAAGGATGTTTTAAAATAGTCAAATTGATGGCCCAAATGGTTTTCAYCACCAAATGAGATTTTATAACGGATGTCATTGAAAAAAATAAATAAGTAAAAAACCTTCTCAGAAAACTGACTAGGGTTTTTCTCCAGGTTCTCCGGTCTTCCTCCCACCACAAAAATTAGCTTTTAAATTCTAATTAACCTTTCCCTAATTCGCTTGACTGACCATGAAACAATGGTTTGAAGTCGAGATTGAACTTGATTCTTTTATTCATCAAGTTCAACCTCAACTTGAAACCATTGTTTCGTGACCAGTCAAGCGAAAAAAATATGTTTTTTTCTTCTTTTTTTTATTATTGTGTCTAGACCCCGATTGGTCAGCAAACGGATTTTTAGATTTTCTTAATCAGTTGTTTAATTTAACGAGTGGTGGACTATCAAACTGATTGGGGTTACATTCATGTGAGCCTGATAAATCAATATAACCTCTCTCAGACTTGTTAAACTAGACTCAAATTTGTGATTCCCAAAATTACCATCTACAGCTTTTTCAATAGYCTACTTCCGAAAAATGCTTCGCTTGTTACACACAAAATTTTCGATGTGAGGCCTCGTGCTTAATGCTCAGTGATTCGTGACAGGGGAATTAAAAGAATTAATTCAATTTAGCACTTCGCCTCTGACTGAAACCTTTGCGTGTGACAAGCGAAGCATACAGTCAATTCAAAAAACGTTGTCGTTGACCGACTCAATCCTACGCGACTGGACCGAAAGCGAATATGGGTAAAAATCACTGAAGCGGTTAAATATTCGTTCTGAAATAAATGTCCCACTAGTAGTAGAGATAAAAATGGCGAGAAACAATCCATTAAATGCATGCATCCATTTAACTCTTATGTATTTTACATGCAATATTACATATATAAGACCTACCATGCATTTTGGTCTTGGAATACTTTATTTAGTGCGCAGCAGTAAAACAGTATTCAAGGTTTTTTTTCAAAAGAAGCTGTATAGTATTTACAATATATAGGCCACAAAAAATAGTTATTCAATAAATATTACCGACTAAATAGACATTTTATAGGTGTAGTACTAGTTACATATATAAAACCTACCATGCATTTCGGTCTTGGAATACATTATTTAGTGCGCAGCAGTAAAACAGTATTCAACGGTTTTTCCCCCAAAAGAAGCTGTATAGTATTTCCAATATATAGGCCACAAAAAATAGTTATTCAATAAATATTACCGACTAAATAGACATTTTATAGGTGCAGTACTAGTGGACATTTGTGCTCGAAAAATATCGCCCCATACTGATATCCCTAAAATGTCTATTTGATCTTGAAATCGTAAATGATATCATTTTTAGAAAAAAATGGAAAATACCTTAAATTTTCCTATAAGTGATATCGTTCAATACCGGCCAGATGCATGGAAATAAGCTAAGAAGGAATTTATGCTATTATATATTTTTATATTACTGTTTTAAAAATATTTGGTTTAAGACAATATGTCTTCATATTAGAATCGGATGGACGTCATGCAGGCCTTGAGATGAGAAATCTAAAAATATTTTTTCTTCGAGTAATTTTAAATTGAATCTGATTGTAGGGTTAAAACGAAAGAAATTAAAATAAAGTACAGTGAAGTGAAGTGTTCTCAGAGCGTTTGAAGGATTTCCTCAGTTTTTATTTACGTTACCATCCGCGCTCGTTGCATGATATCTTGGGTAAGGAAGGATGTTTTCATAGTCACAATAATTGATGTAAAGTAGTTTTACATTATGAACTCAGGATTAGCTTTTAGCCGAATTCAAACACCCGGTTCAGCGGGTAATTAACGTGAGATTTTGAAATCTCGTGACTTGATCCCCCCTTTTTTTAGTCATTAGGTGAAACAGTCTACGTCTATATGGTATGAAGAGCTTTAAGATTAATGAATACAGAAATTGTGAATGGTGACGTTTTCTCAAGGTTGCGTGCGCATCCAAATTTAGTGAACTTGACGGGCCACGATACCAGAACACGAGTATTATCGTGCATTGCTATGATTTTTTTCAGTTTCTCTATAATAATTCATAGAATTGATTCTTCTCCACTGCGCACGCAACCTTGAGAAAATGGTCTATAGCAGTGAATTCCATAGAAAAGTTATTATAATTTCCAATTTTTTTTTTTTTTTTACAATATCCTTTAATCAATTCTAAATTTCACAAGTATAATCTGAGTTTCAGGCCCAAGGGGAAGGAGACGTATGCAAAGAGTACTCGACAAACTTAACGATTCTTTTGGCGGGAAAATGACGTCACCAATTTAATGGGAAATCAAAAATGAAGAATATGACAATTTTTGATAAGCGCCTCATATACACTGACTTTTTACAAAACCGAATCGAGATAACTGACGACAAAAGCCATTTTCAATTGGATAAAATTTTTACTATGGCAAAACTCTTACATTGACAATAGTCCTCTTCACAGTTTCCGCCGCCATATTGTAAAGATCCGTAAATATATCCCGTGTCTTTTGACACTTGTGAAACTCTAAGTCGTGCTTTTATAACAATGAAACTTGAATTTATTGCTGATATATTCTTAAAACATCGATCATATTACACCTATATTTTAAGAGGAAATTTTTTTCAATAATGAGCAATAATGGCAAAAAGCGCCAAATACTAGACTTTCGTATGAGTTTTGATCACAATTTTCGTTTTGGGTTAACACTCAAAACCTTTTTTAAACAGTTAGAAACTGATGTACTATGAAAATGCCTGTTTGAAGCGGTATTTTCAATTGTACAAAGATGTTTTGTTGCATTTGTGTTAGAATGTTGCTTTGTCAGGCTTATTTATAAAAAAATGGGAAATAAGCAATTGAAGGCCTAAACCTCATTTTCGAATAAATTTTTTGCTTTGGGTTAACACTTTGATTCCACTTTCATCGGTCATCTCCACTTCCAAACAAGTTAAACTTTCTGAATAACAAGATTTTAGCCTTGTACAACAGCCTTTCTTCAAAAAAATAGTTTTTGGCGCTCACTGCTTGAATTGAGTACGAAAAGAGTTCTCTCTTAAAGAAAATACACTGGATACCTGTAAATTTGGAATAGTTCTTAAAATCTTAGTTTTAACTTAAAAACCGTTCATAGCTTTGAGCCACAGTATATTTTTATTCTAATTAATTGGCAAATTGCGTTCAGTATCAGGCAACTTTTTGAGAGTGGCTTTTATGAGTATAACGTTCTACTTTGTCTGACTTGCATAATATACTTATTTCAATAAATTTAGTCACCTGAAAAGCTATAAAGCTGAGGGCGAGAAGGATTATGGGTAGATACATTTTACAGGTTTCATCCGCTTGATAACTGTTGATGGACTTGCTCATCTTTTACCAGTTATAGTCTCACCTCTTCTGAGCTACCTCAAGCTAAAGTTTGTATCAAAAAAGTTTTACTTGTTTGAAATAAATTGTTTCCCATGATCCTCAGTGATCTCAGCTTTCTAGGTTTTTGGTGACTAACTTTATCGAAATAAGTATATCATGACAATGACAGATCAAACAAAGTAGGACGTTTTTTGGAACGAATAGAATCGGAAAATACAACTATATTTGCCGGCGCACAAGGCGGTCAATACGATCGAACTATCATGTTGTGTGAGTTGAATCACTTGAAATTTTGAATAAGATGACTGCCAGTGATTATATTTTCTTTGTTAATATGAGGCCTCCCTAAATGAATAATTGAGAACAAAAGTCGCTAGTGAAATTAAACAAAAAAATCAGCAAAAAGCCAGCACAGTTAAAATCAAGGATGAGAGGGGGAGTTTGCGTGGGGGTGCTAGCGCTAGTGCTACATTTACCCCTAGCCTTCCCCATTCTTAATCTCTGTCAATGTTATTTGCTACCCGGCCCGAACTGCGAAAAATTAAACAGATATATAAAAGAATAATCAGCTGTCATCCTTAAAGATCTCTAGATCTGTTGATTAGACTGCGAACGACAATCAAACATTTGTGACAATAGGCAGATTAAGATTCACGTTTTTCCTTCCCGCAAACGGCAAACGTGACCACGTTTTCATCGTTTCCCTACATTTCATTTTACCTTTTGCAAATCTTCTCGACAAAGACAAGTATTCTTTTGTTTATCTACTACTTGGAGATTTTTGCGATTCCTTTTCACTTATTTTAAAGAATTTTTTAATGGCCAATTGTCGTTTCACGTTTGCCGTAAACGAGAATCTTAAAGTCTCTAATCTTCTTAATACGCGTTTGAACCTCATTATACTAAACAGAAATAAAAAAAATTAGAAGAAATATTAATTTATTTTTGAGACTCACATGAACTCAATTAAGATATCAACACGTGCACAGCGGAAGACACTACTTCGTGATTCAAAATTTCTCTCCTTCCAGTTTCCTCGGGCGACAGAATAGTGTGGTAATGCCAAAAATTAATTCAACAAATTTCTGCTACTTTGTCCCCTGAGTAATGCCTGGAACGAGAGAAACATTGCATTCTCTACTTTCACGCCCCCATAATGCCTTGCGTCTTTGGAGGTAACCAATCAAAAAACTGTCCCAAATTGAAAGGTTTCTTAATTGAACTTATGCTATACCTGCTTTTATTTGTACAATACTGATTATCAGTTTATTCCAAGTTATTTTGCGTGTACAGATCATGAAGAGTTTTGGTCTTACAGAAAATGTATTGACTTACGAAAAAATGTTTAAAATTTACCTTAAACGTCTTCAAGCTTCGATCTTTTTCTGTTTTTTACTTGTTCATTTTATTTTTGGATACCAAACAAGGTATTTTTAACATTGTCTGATCAGCCTTCGGCAAAAAATAAGTGGGTTTTTACCCTCCGGTTACCCCCCAAAGACGCAAAGTATTATGGGGATGTGAAAGTAGAGAATGAGTAAAGTATCATATTTAATTTGCCTCAATGACCTTCAAAAAAAGAACCAGCTTTACAACAACTTCTGGCATTTCAAAAGAAAAAGTAGATTATATCTATGAGCTAGAAAAAAAATAAAGTTAATGAAATAACTGTGGAATAGCTAAACGAGATAAATAAACAGATAATTTGGTTAGATAATCAAAGTATTCCAAAAAGAAAACGATAAATGATTTTCATTTTAAATTGATGGCTATTTGACCAGCAATTTCATTACAGTGCGACTACAAATAACCTATATAGCCTCTCAGACAAATTTTGAATCAAATTCACAAATAAAGTTTTTGATACTAAGTAACATTCTTGGGCTTATAAACTGCTTCTCGTTCACTCCTGGTCATACATAAACACGTAAATAAGCAAAATATTTAAGTGTAAAAAATGTAAACTTTGTGTAGATTCTTTTGTTTAAATACTAAATCGTGATTGGATAATTTGTATGAAATTTGAAAATTTGTCTGGGTGGCCTTGGTTCGTGTGCACTGTAAATCTTTAGTATATCAAAATATAACTTTTGTTCTGAATTGAGCAAGGAGTAGATACTATAAAATAAAAAGGCCCTTATCGACTTTAGTTGTTTCTTGAGAACTGATCTGGTACGTTGTCGGATATCTATCCAGTCATGCATTCAAATACAGATGGAATATACTTATTTCAATAAAGTTAGTCACCTGAAAAGCTACGAAGCTGAGATCGATAAGGATTATGGGTAGATACATTTTACATGTTTCAACCGCTTGATAACTGTTGATGAACTTGAGATCTTTTACCAGTAACAAGTTCAGCTCCTCTGAGAGCATCCTCAACTGCTGCAGTTTGTGTCAAAAGCTTTACTTGTTGGATATAAAACATTTCCCATGATTCTAGGCGATCACAGCTTTCTAGGTTTTTGGTGACTATAAACTTTATTGAAACAAGTATATATTTGAAGAACTGGATAGGAATATTGCTTGAAGATATTCCGGACCGCGTATTGGCCAAAGCTAATTGAAAGCTGAGATATCTCCAAAAATATGCTGTCTTCTTTTAAAATATATTTATTGAAAGGAATAAAGTAAAATGAAGTGTTTTTAAAGCGTTCGAAAATGTTTCTCAGTTTTGTTTAACATTACTTATATCTTTGCATGCTACCTTGGATAAACAAGGATGTTTTTTACAGTTATTGTAATTGACGCCGCGAAATTTTTCAATTTTAATATAATTAAAAATCAGATGTGAAGTTGAGCTGAAACCCCTGAGATAAAACAAAAATGGAACATGTATTCGATTTCAATTCACGGCGGTTTTAAATCTTGTAATAAACTCAACAACATTACTGATTCTGATAGAAAAATAGTGTACAATTAAATCTTTGATTTTGCTCTCTGTATAGCCCCAATTACGAGTCGCTCAATGAAGTTGATTTTTTCATAAACAAAAAAATCTGCACGTGTGATCACAATCTTCTCGTACGAATCGGAATTGATAGATATTCGTGATGCTTTGAAAGCTCTCAAAAGTCTCGTCCAATTTCGAAAACTTTCAAAAGATCACCTATATGTACAAATACAAAGAGAATCATACCAAAAATGATGACTTGCAGTCCGTCTAATCCATTGATCTTTCGATTTAAACCAGAAAGAAAAGGCTAGTAAGAGTCCAATGCTGTAAAATATATACTTGCCAGTAAATGAAGTCTGATTTGAATGGTATGAAAACCATCGGAGATCATAAAGTAGAAAGCTTTGGCAACGAACAGAATGATAAAAAAACTATACAACTATATGTGCAGGCGCATAAAGCGGTCAAGACACACGAACTATCATGTTGTGTCAGTTAAATCACTTGAAGCTGGAATATACTGAGATTCTTGCCGGTGATTGTATTTCCGTTTTGAATATAATAAAGTCCCCAAATGAGTACTTGAAAACAAAAATCGTTAGTAAAAAAACAAAAGTAAAATAATAGGTCGAGGATGGGCGGGGAGTGTGTGTATGTGTGGTGGGGGAGAAGGGTGGGTTGAAAAACTGAACGTCGAGGGTTAAGTATTAAGCGAAGTCACTTTTCCGCGGTACCATTGTTTTCGATGTTTCATTAGAAGTAATCAATATGATGAACCTTGATTTACGAAACCTGATGAACATGTGTTACACTTTGCAAACAAAAGTCTAACAAGGATTGGAGTTTTGTCAACTGATTGGGTTTTCTGTGGCACCATGGTAAGCAGGAAATTGTAAAAAAAAAAGTATGTAATACATTTATCACCTCCGCATCACCTCCGGCACCGTCATTTGCTTTACTTGGGCGCCCGGACTGCCAAGTAAAATATAATATACTGAAAATTAAGAATCATTCTGCCTCCTTAAATAGATCTAGATCACTTGATTGGACTACAACTTGAATATGATAATCAAGCATTAGTAACGATTTTCTTAATACGCGTACGTTACCTCATTATACTCAACAGAAAAATATAAAAGAAATATTTTGGAACTAATTTTTTTAGAAATTCTGGTGCTAATCGCCATGATCACGTTTACATCGTTCCCCTACATGAATTTCACATTAGTTTTTAAGAGACATCTAGCTAAAAACTAGTGTGAGCTGCGTCGGTGTTTCTAATTAAACAGTAATGATAAAAGGGTAAATTTTACACCGTGAAAAGATGAAAAATCTTACTTAATTTTTAGTACGTTTTTTCATCTTTTCACGGTGTAAAATATTTACCCTTTTATTATTACTTTAGTTTTCATATGCCTTCACCCAAAGACCAATATCATTTTTATTATGTACTAGCACTAATTGGAGATTTTTCCGCTTCTTTTTTTGGTAATTCTATAGAATTTTTCAAGGGTCTACTGAATCGGACCATTCCGAGGTTGAAAAAAAACTGGGTCAAGTTGTCATTGCAGTGCATCGTGGGGCGGTTTTAGGGAACGAAATAGACGCCGTCTTGGCAATCTGTCCCCTAAAACAGCCCCAAAATGCACTGCAATGCCAACTCAACCCAGTCTTTTCCTCATACCCAGTGAGGTTTGTACGTCATTACCATAAGCAGTGAGTCCAAAAAAAGGCGCCTTAAAGTTGAAGACAGCATGCCAAACTCAAGCCAGGGGCACTAGACAACGATATTTCGTGGTTCGTTGATGATCGTACGTAAGTCTTCGTCTAAACTTGAAAGCACCCGGCTGATAAAGTCGTCCCCATAAGTATTCTTGATATAAAAAATACTAATGAAGAGGACTTTACGTTTATAGGTTTAAAGGTTTATGCACGTGACGCGTATGATTCAATGACTTATTATTATTCATGTGTTTTTGAAATATATATATTGGAGTATATTGGACTTGTCATTGCCATTTTGATATGCCTCCTGGTATTGAGATGCTCTGTGATTTTATTTCGTTAGATGCTGTCCTATATATTCGATAAGTCATTGAAATATTTAAAGTGGACGAAGTTGAACTTCTCTCATCTAATTTCCTGCTGAGTTTCTTTGGCTGTTTGGAAAATCGTTTTTCAACTGTGGAACTGTATGTAGTGCCCTCCTGGTAGTTTTCATTTGAAGAGGTTTTCTTAGTTAAAAATTCATCAACTGATTGGTATACTGAAATTCTGTCGTTCGTACGACGTTTTCCGCTAGACAAGTTCTTCTTTCTGTATTTTCCCGTTTTGTCGTCAAGCCTTTTATCATCTATTTGATCCTCAAAAGAAAGAATTTTGTGGTTGCTTTCAGTATTCTTCGTGGAAAGACGCTCTTGGTTTTCATCATTGCTTTTAGCAACTATTTCAACCTCTTCTGGTTTGTTTTCTTGGACTTTGCTTTTCACTTTAGTTTTATTCTCGGCATCACCTTCGTCTTTTACGATTTTTCTTCTATCATTGCCATTCTTGGTACCTATTTCATTAAGAACGAAAACACTGCCAACCTCCAAGTTGTTGTCATCACAATTAAACTGAAAAGGTAACTTTAAAAGCTTTAAAACCGAGTTTCGGAATCTGAAACGATAGAAAGAATTCATTTACTTGCGGTAAAACATCTTCTATAACATTTATTGTCAAATTTTGTCTAGTGTTTAAAACGTGACAGTGTGCGCGCGCTGTTGAATATGGCTTTCAACGCAGATCTGCCAAAGCGGGAGGAGAAGGGGGCAGCTAGCGACCCATTTTTATCCCCGTCGTAAGGAATTTCTTTTACAGAACTTTATGTAAACATTCAAAGTTCCAATAATCTTAACTTCACTCCCACCCCTTTTCCTTCCTTTAGATTTCCTAGAATTAATTGCCATCCAAAATTTATAAGGCTTGGTGGAACTACGAGGATATAAGAGCCTCAAATATCTTGTTTTTCGTGGTGGTTTTTCTCGTTTCATATTTSCAGCAACTCGTTTCTTATTTGCAGCAACTCGTTTCTTATTTGCAGCACCTCGTCTGATAGAACTTATTTGCAGCAACTCGTTTCTCATTTGCAACAATTCGTTTCTTGTTTGCAGAAACTCTCTAGCTCGCTACAACTCTGACTTAAAATTGAAAATTAAAAATTGACATACGTTTTTGGCTAGTTCTTTAGCCTTCTTCAGTAAAAGTAAAAGGGGTCACCGATAAATAAATGWTTTCTTACTTTGGGTTTACGATAGCATAGATAAAAGGGTTGCATATTGCACTGGTCTTGGCTAACAACGTCGGAGCCATTTCTATTTCTGGGCTGATTGAAGATTTCTTTCCAAACATGCAAATTACTACCACAATTGCGTAAGGCAGCCAAGCTATGGTGAAGAAGACAACAGCGAACATGCACATTTTGTTGATGTTTCTTAGATTTCTGAAGCAAAGGTTGACAAAGTAGTAATTGCTTTCACTGATATTCTTGTTGATCACCTTTCGGATTTTGGCGAGGTATATTGTCGATACAGAAACAGGAATGATGTAGGCCATGGTCAGTAGAAACATCACATATACTCGTCCGCTTGTGTTTTCGGGAGACCATTGTGGCACGCAGTTTGTACCAGCTCCTTCGATGCTCATTTCAGTTATTCCARTCAACGGAGGAAGCATTGCACAGACGGAATACAACCACACACCAAGCAGAACCTTGGTTTGTGAGTTGTCGCGTTCAATTCTRTTACCCACAAATGGCTTGTTCTTCACCAAGAGGTAGATTTTYACTGTAATAACTGCCATTGTTGCTATCATTGATACGCTTCCTGTTCCTGCGACAAATCCAACAAAATGGCAGATCTTATCATTGAAGATCCACCCTTTCATCAAAGAGGAAACGAAAGTAAACGGCAGACTTCCATAGAGTAAAAGAAAGTTCGAAGCGATTATGCTTAAGAAGCACGGTGTTAGAATTTTTTTGCGATACTCCCGTTTCAGCAGGACTATGAACGTGATCAACTGGGTGCAGGATCCAGCAAATAGAAGGAAAGCTGAATATACTGACACTGCCTTGTAGCCTGTTGATGACAGTCGTTTATATGAACCATCCATAATGAAAAGAATATAGTCTGGTCAAAAATCTATATAAAGAAAAAAGATAATACTTTGTAAGATAGCCATGAAAGGTTAGAGAGAGCTGCATGACTAGTGAAGATGAGTTTCGGTAGCCATGTTGTCCGGCAGCAACAATTAATTAGATTTTATTAAGACTAGACACTTCACTTTCCAAAGAAGAAGATATATATTTCCATGCCCTTCAATATCGTTGTCATACTGATGACCATCTCAATAACTTACATTACATTACGTTACATAACATACAGGTGTCAAAGCTCAATTTTCCTCAATTTTGTATTGGTCGAGAGTGTATCACGTGAACGCGAAGAAATTCGACTGTTTCCCGGTGAGTTGTCTGAGAAGGAAATCATGCATTGTTAACCGGGAAATATCAAAACCGGAAGTCACGTGACCACGAAAAACATCACCTCACGCACGCGTTTGCAAAAATTCATTTATAAGTAAAAAGTAGTTTTATCGAAGATGGCTCGCTTTGCTGACCGTGGAGAGCAGGAAATTCAACAACTACTTACAGAAAAAGACTCTGCATCTACCAAAAATGCGACAAATGTTTCTTTCTCTTTGTCACTTGATAGTTTGTGGACTATCGATGTTTTGTGGACCCTCGACGGCCGATGTTTCGGCTCCGCCTCAGGAAACATCACCATCTCAGATCCACAAAAATACTGGTTCCCTCGGTCCTAGTCAATAAGTGTTAAATAATTACTGGTCTCTTTATAGCGTGGTAATACTGAACTGAACGTTGGCGGTATGCATTGAACTTGTCGCAGTAAAGCGCTGCGTTGCAGATTTAAAGCCCAGCACAAAGGTTTTGATATTTTATACCGCWTCGCATGTATGACGTATTCTTTCGACCGTACGTGCACGTAAAAGTGATCTCTATCTATTCGAATAATCCAGTCTTTAACTATCATTGTTATTTCTATGAAACTCTTCAATTGAAGAGTGCCGTGAGACAGGATTAAGCGATGGTGATCAATACATTTAAATGTGAATCGTAAGATAAGGCTCAACTAAAAAAAAWATATCTAATAGTTTCTTGTCTCATCAGTTCATATTTCCTGAAATTAAACTGGAATAGATAAGTTCAAAAGTTTAACTTACTTCGTTTAATATCCAAACGCTCAAATATTGAATTGTTGTCGTGACTGAGAATCATTACTCGAGGCGTCTACGAAACATTGTATTGAAAAAATCGAATTGGCTATTCAGTTTATGAATGCGGTTTAACTAATTGGCTTGAAGTATAAAACCAGCTAGAAATTTCCATATTTGCATCTGCGCGTATCAATGGAAATCGCAGTGAGAGGTATACAGATAACGGTAGAAAACAATATATTCTTAGGCGGCCTTTCTGAACACTTTATAAATGATAATTTAAAAAATTATATTGTTTACCTCCTGCAATGCAAACCCCGGCCCATCGATTGATCATAAGATAATTTTAAGTTGTTTGTTCAATTCTATTCGATTAACTATGCATTGTTTAAAACTCAAGCACGAGCTTTCAATTAAAAAAATTAAAATTAAAAATKTTTTTTTTATTTGTTTTCGCGAATAAATAACTTTATTGAGTTATTTGAGGATGTTTATTAAGAGTCAGCTAATTGAATGACTTGAAGCAATAGATCAGCGAAAATGGATCTCAATTTCAATAGAAATAAACCCGATCTGACATAGATTTCTTAAAGAAGCTGTTAATAACTGTCCCAGTTATTTTCTTTATCAATTACAGGGCAAGATTACTCGATGATGATTGGCTAATGAAGGAGGGCTTTTTTCTGTAACTCGGTGCCCAATGAAAGATGAGAGCACATGCAATGGAGAAACAAGTTTGAACTCAGAATAAAATTMTTTTGATCCATAACTACAATAGACCTATCCCGAATTCGCTTGACTGACCACGAAACAATGGTTTGAAGTCGAGACTGAACTTGATTCTTTTATTCATCAAGTTCAACCTCGACTTGAAACCATTGTTTCGTGACCAGTCAAGCGAGTTTGGGATAAGTCTATTGTTTTAAATCTCTGGCTGCCAGTGAAATTGAACTCGCGACCTACAGCCTCGTCCGATTTTGACAGTCCTCAGACTTTTCCACGTCTAATTATTTCTTAATTGGTCAGCATGGAGGGAGACCTAACACATAATAGTTAAAAATTGTACTCGAGATTGTGCACTTTCTTATACAAACTATTGTTAGAAGTAACTAGTATATGTCAAAAGAAAAAAGGCTGGGTCCCGGGGTAATTTCAGGGCAACATGTAGTATTTTTTTCCTTTCTCAGGCTATAGAGTTTTTGGAAAACGTCTGTATTTGAAATGGTCCACAAACTAATAACCCTAATATTAATGATAATAATAATAATAATAATAATAATAATAATAATAATAATAACAAC
>NW_022260830.1:336456-347548 GCF_009602425.1 Actinia tenebrosa | reverse complement strand
AGGGTATCATTTTAGTCTGGGATAGGGTTAACGATTTGATAGTTTTTGTCTGCCGATAGGCTACACGCTTTCTGCCGACACAAAAACATTAAAAACGTTAGTAAATATTCGGATTGTGCAATCTATTGAATATCTGTCTTTTCCGTTTTTTAGTCTGGGATAGGGTGCACAATCCTTAGTTTTAGTCTGGGGTAGGGTATGTAAAATAAAAATTTTAGGTCTGGGATAGGGTCAGGGTTTTGAGGTCCTGTCTGCACATCCCTACCCAAGTTGGGATGGTAGTACCCCCCCCCCCCGGTTTTTTAGAGATCAAACCAGTTTGAATCACGCTAGAGTAAAGTATCACACAATTCTTTCACCATAAAGAGTATTCAATCATCGATTAGCCAACTTTCATCGAGTTTTAGGTGCTTGAGTCGGTTGTTTAAGGCTCAAGAAGTTAGAATAGCACGAAACGTAACGCTTTTTTTTTGTGTTTAGCAACTTGTGCGTCAGCACCCCTGCAAAACTCGATGGAAACCCACTAATCAATAACTAAGTCGGTAACAGATCATGGTGCTGAAGCTATCCTCGTGCTCAATGGTAGCCCAAGCAAGGATTCTGTGTAAAAAATGTATGGTGATACAATAAATAAAACCTGCATGCAGCCGTAATCAAACCCGCAGAGATAAGTTCATTTCGACTATGGCTCGACTATGGCTGTGTGTTTTTCTTCATATATCCTGCGCATGCATATTTTACTTAAATAATAAATAATAATAAATAGAGTGCAAACAATTAATCCATGAAACACTAATTACTAATACAGGTAGTACAAAATAGTGCTAGTTAAACAATAGAAAACAATGGAATTTGCATGAAATTGTGCTATTTAGTATTACTAAAGTTTCACGGTTATATTGTTGGCACTCTAATATGCGCCTGTATATTTTACTTAAAGAAGCAAGCTGATAGCTGTTTTATTTTATAGATAAATCAATCTTGGGGTCGTAATTCTCAAGCCATTCCTATCAAGTTACAAAATTATTGACTGCAGAGAGGATGGAGGGAAGGTGGTGCTGCACGAAAACCGATGCATGTTAGCGGAAAATGCCATCAAGTAATCAGATTCCCTGTTATTTTCTCTCCCACGAATCGCCAACGAGGGAGACTCTACTAGCCGGAAACAAATCAGAGGGCGCGTACTATTTAAATTAATGTAGTAACCAAAATAGCCCTCAAGCTGTCTTCTATCCGATCCCAATCAATCTTGAAGACATTCCGTTGCTGCTGATATATATTCTTTGAATATACTTTCAATTATCCGAATTTATTATTTTGTGATCTTTATCGTATTCAATAAAATCTTACTTTATATGCATTTATATAGAATAGCCTTTGTGGCCTTTATGCAAAGATTTATGTTTGCGCGCGAGGGAAAATTTAAATTAGTAGTGCAGAGTGGGGAATGGCACTAGCTCCGTCAGCTGGTTGACAAAATTTCCCGAGCCCTCCCTGGTAAGTCGACCTCCCACACACTGGACGTCATGAATGATCGAACGATTCATTGATCTCTACTTGATTTATTTTTCCGTTTCGCCGAAAACGAAGCGTTTTTTTATTTAAAATAATGGACTAAGTGTACTCAATAGTGTTTGATCGTTCGTAGAAACAGTATGGCAGACTACGAGTTTGACGATTCTGGGATCTATCCATCTCGACCTCTCGAAGAAAGATGGCCGCCACTAGGAGCAGCGATGGACTCAAATGTTCAAGAAAACTCAGATGATGCTAAAACGTAAGCACTAGTTTATAACTATGAGCAACCAAGACTATGTAGTGAAATTTTAGAGAAGAAATTTGTGAGCGATGTTTTTAAAGTCGTCTCAGTGTCAGCTGTTAAATTGACGCTTTTTTCCGCGTCGCTAGATTTCTTGTTTACGAACCGACTGCTTCATTTGGTTTTGTTTTCATTGTTTTATTTTGATTTAAAACCTTATGATACAGTATTTCCCTTTGAAAGGATTTGCGTTTGTGAGTCCTTGCTACATTACCTTTTTTCGTGTGCTTGTTGGTAGGGAATTTTATTCCTCGGTTAATCGATTTTTAGATGTTTTAAATGTATTCGAATAAAATGCAAATTTGTTCGAATATATGAATTATATCGTATCAAACGAACATTCTAATAACAATCTAGCTTTTTCACGAATATATTGTCTTTTTTCTTTTCCATATAGTCCTTTTTTAAACATATTCTCTTGCAATTTTTGTGTTAATATTGCTGTTTGGATATATAGAAATGTCTCTTTGCATGCATAATTTATAACGAGCGAGTAACCTAATTATATTTTGTCTTAGGAGAATCGATATTTTTATCTGATTTCATGGGGTATTTCTACTTGTTTTAGATATTTTAAATTTTATACACCGCACCTTTACACACCTACATTGYAATGATTATCACTGATTGATAATTAAACTAATGTTTAATGAACCATTTTAGTGGTTAATTTACGATGAAGAGTAATTGTTGTTAGTAAATTAAATCAGAGTAATTAACTCTGATTAAATGAGCATTTGAAATYGAATATTTCAGATTTACCAAATTATGGAAAATAGATTTTTTACTGGCAGATTTTGGAATGAAATAAACTTAAAGAGGTTGCAGTGTGGTTTGAATGTAATATGATATTCTAAGATCCACTTGAAAACATTCTCCCTCTCTCTATTACGACATTGTGTTTAAAATATCTACATTCAAAAGTTCATGAGAAACTTTTTTCATACAGAACAAACTTGGCTTAAAATCATTTTAAAGAGTTTTTTATTTTTGTTTTTTGTTTTGATTGGCTTATATAGCTGGGAGGGCTCATATTCAGAGATTGGGTGGGAAAGTAGGAGGAACTCATAACTGGGAGCAAAAAGTTTGAAAGGAAGAAGATTGAAATGTTATTTCTTTCTCTCATTTTCTCAGTCAATCTAGTACGTTTCATCAAAAAATAAAGAAGAAAGGACTTATAATTATACTATAAAAAAGAGATTAAGCTTTATATGTAAACATGAAATAATGTTTTATTACACATTTAGGGTTGATATCCGTGTGACAAAAACAATATGAATGAAGTGATACAATTATCACTTCACGGTAAGCTGGAATTTTTTCATTTTATCGACTTTCATTTTATCGACTAAATGTGTAATAAAAAATTATTTCATGTTTACATATAAAGCCTAATTTCTTTTTTATTCACTCATTTTCCATGTCATATCACTCACTCGCTCACAGACTAGCTTGTTTGTGAATGATATGGAAACTCATGAATAAAAACAATATCAAGCACTTATTATAAGATGTGATAATCACTATATACTAGTCAGTCCTCCACTTCCATTTGGATTCTTAAAAATAATGCAAATAATTAAAGTGGGATGTAAAAAGAAGTAATATGCTGGTTTTATATGTTATAGTTACCCCCTTGAATCATCCTGTATCCACCGTTCTGTGTACTCAAGTAATCCAATATGATCACTGTAAAAAAACAAAAACATAAAAATTTCTGGCTAGACAATAGTGGTCAAAATGACTGGTAAGGCAATTAATTCAACGGGACAAGTCTCAGTTCTGGCCAATCTCTAGTCTAGCCATTATTTAAGCCCTGACTCTTATGAGCTGTAGAGCACTTGGCAATATCAACAAGAGAAACAACTAGTATTTTAACAATTACATAAATCATCGTGGCTCTCAAAAAGCTTTTTTTGTGCTTGCTGTGCTGTGTGCAGTCACAAAGCACTCTTTAAGAGCGCTCTGATGTGTCATCATTTTCCTAAAAAAAAATTTCCTGTTCTGCCAATCCCCACTGCTTTATAACTGCACACATACAGCAGGTACAGTATGTACAGCATGCATACACATCTACTATGTATTTCTTTAATAATAATGTTATAATTACTCAGTATGGGGAAATATACAAAATAATTAGAATAAAATGCTATTATTTATTTCGCAATTCCAAAATTTAGTTTGAATTATAATCTATTCATTTGAAAAAAGAAATATTATAATTTTTACATATATTAATATGTAAAACTAATAAAATAAAAAATCCTAATAGTTTGATCACATATGAAAGCCAAAAGCCTGAAGTTGTCTCGCTGGTTACCATGACATTTTACAGCTCTTAAAAGAATGCTTGAATTAATGTCTTTTAGCTTCAGTCAACACAAACTATCACAAATGGCTTTAAATTTAAATAACAAATTCGACTCACCAAAACATACATGTAGCCCTCTTGAAGACAAAGGTTTGAGGGTTTACGATTGCTTTTTTGATGTGTACAAAGATATTACAACTTTTCTCTAAAAGGCTGGATATTAGACTTTTGAAATCTAATCTACGCTAAAGTCAAAACTAAAGGTTAGATATATTGTGACTATTTTTGAATGTAGTGGTTTATTTAATATCAAGGATTTGGCTTGATATCTCTTTTTTAACATACTAGGATACAACTTTCAGCCTCCAACAATTTCTTTAAACAATTTAACAATATAATATTTTCTATTAACTCTTTTTAAAAGCTGCTATCTCAATTTAAATTGTTGTACAGTATTACTTATTTATATTGTTTAAAGTATTTTGAGTTGTATACTGAGTGCTCTAACTTGTATTCACTGCTGTGAACAACATTTTTTGTATCCTATTTTGTCTTACTATTCTGTTCTACAATATGGCATTTCTTACATCTCATTCAATATGTATTACACATATGTATTAACAAATTAAATCAAACGAGTTAAAATAATTTATAGTAAACACAATATATTTGTTAGCAACAAATTTACAACATTAATATAAAATTACTGATGATAAAATTATTTGAGTTTTATTCTACAGCTTGCCCTAAAGAAATTATGATAATTTAAAACAAAGCATTTTTTTAAAATATAAAGACAAGGGGGAAAACAGTTGAAACCATAACCAATACAGATAAAGAAAAAAATTGAAATCTCAATACTAGAGTGGAAAATATTCAAAAGATCAAAGAGAAATTTACATAAATGTTGAAAGATCCAGATGTGGTACTGTATTAGATTTATAACTGACTGAAAAGCAATAAAAATACAAGCTTACAATATCATCTTTTGTTGGTGAATAGGACTTAAATTTTGTAACCTGCTATGTATGATTGCAATTTTTTGATGCTAATTTTCCCTCCAACAAAATTTAGTGTCTGTAAGTCACGATTCATAAAACTAGGTAAAGCAGTCTCACAATGTACATAGAGGATATTACATGGGCGCGCAGAGATAAAATTTATCTTCGAGTGTTGAAAAGATCTCTCACGAGTGAGCGCACTGAATGAGTGAGTCTATTTTCAGCACAAGAAGAAAAATTTCGTATCTCCAAGCGCCCATGTAATATTCTGTTTATTATATAATTATCCATAAAATCAACTTAACAAGCTTTTTATTGTTATAAAAAGTTCTTATTTATAAACTAATAGCTTAAATACACATGGAAACGATATTTTCACATGTGAAAATAACGTTATTTTCACATGTGAAAATATCAGTTTTTCAAAAAGGAGAAATATAGGTATTTTATGGATAAATATATTATAAATGCATGTTATTTTATACATTGGAATGGAATTTCTAATTTWWAAAAAAAAATTTTTTTTTAATTTTCTCACCATGTACTGTATATATTTTTAAAATTATGAAATTATTGATGAATTTTAAAAATGCTTTTTTTCAGATCAGACCACTTGAAGCTACACGAGCTCCAAGAAGAACATGAAGAACTGAACTCTTCGCTTATTTCGCTTACGAATCATTTTGCTCAAGTATGTATTATCCCTGTGATTTCTATTTGGTTCATTAAATGTTAATATTTAAGGTAGACCTTACTTTTTTTGAAAGTTCAGTTCTTTTAAATTCCCGTGATCATACCACCTCTTGTTCTACATTATTGTAAGCAAGAAGAAAGATGAAAGAGAGAATAAGGCAAATTTTAAAATGATTAACATAAAGGGCCACAAGTTTAACAGTCCCAACTGCCATTTGTGACCCTTTCTATTTGAAGTTGTATTATTATAATTATTAAGAAATTATTATTTATAATATACAATTTTCATTGTKTACACCAAATTGAAAACAAAAGCATTTTCTATAGATTATACATTCATGAATGTATATTTTTAATTGATGTGTACTCATTACTTCAGGTTCAGTTTCGATTAAAACAAGTGGTTGCAGCACCTCCAGAAGGAAGAGAGGTATGTATATGTAGAGTTCACTACCACTGGAAACCCATAAATAAAATATATGATATTACAGCTCAATCATAGCTCAAAACTGTGACCACTGATGATTCACTGTATGTTTGCATACTTTTGTCTTGCAATATTAAAAATAATACAATCCAACAAAGTTGATTGGATGAAGGCTGAGACAAGTCTGTGAATTCACATATTAAAAACCTATAATCATATTTGTATAAACTGTAAGATAATGTATCTTGGCCAGTAAAAGACAGACACATGCTAATTCACCTTATTGAATCAGAAAACTGTTATGACTTTTTTTTAMATTCTATAATTCTCTATTTTCATCCTGTTTCATTTTCTCTACTTTAGCACTTACTTAAAGCTCTGGAGGAATTTGCATTTCAAGGCTGCCCTGATGTAAGGGGTGGCAGTAAGGGCCCAAGCCAGTGTAGCAGTCCTCCTCTAAAAGATGTCGCAGTAAGTATATAATTATATAATATATATTAAGTATATAGAATTTAATTGCTAAATGTCTGGGGTATACACTAGATAATTTACTAATTGTCCATACAATCTAATCAATTTATAAATACTACTGGTACATGTATCTTATTATTTTAAATCACGTCAAGTAAACATAGAAACCTGAATTTTTTTGAAACCCTTCTATTAAATATAAAATAATTAATTCAAGGATACAGAGGCAGCGATTGGAAAACAGAAACAGAAACAGGACAGATTGATAGGACAGCTGAAACAGCAGCTGGAGGAAATGGAGAAGTGCGTTGCAGAGGAAGCAAGTAACAGTCTTGGAGATGAAATGGATCCAGAAAAGCTGATTGAAAAACAAAGGATAGTTCTTGAGCAACTCAAGTAAGACACGCAGGAGTTACTTAAAGTTAATATTGGATATTGAATTCATTAATCTATCTATTGTTTATAAATTAACATTTAACAATAAACTAAATTGTTTATGATGAAATGTATTCATTATCTCTTGTAGGGAAGTAAGTATAGCTTGATATCATTATTTTATCATTAGTTGAAAGGAGTTAATTCAGAGTCCCTGAAAGAAATCAAAGCCATGACCTTTTAGATACCTATAGCTCGGTAGCTAGAGTATGACTGACCTGTTATCCAAAAGGTCATGAGTTCAATAGACCCTTTTACAGTTCCCTGCGCCATCTTGAAAGGTAGCCATGCCTTTGCATTGAAGCGAGAACAACGGTGACCTTGCAATGATAGAGACATGTGAATGATTGTTTGAGGTGTTAAAAAAGGTCTCTATCATTGCAAGCTCACCGTTCGTCTTGCTTCGATGCAAAAGCACGGCTACCTTTCAAGATGGCGCAGGGAACTGTGAAGGAGACTATTCCTTTCAGCTAGTGACAAATGGTAAATTATTTCTATAATATTGTTATTAGCATATTTTTTCACCTTCATCTGTAAATAACTTTAAAATTCAATGGAGAATGACAATTWAAAAAAACGAAATAAAATATATATTTTTTCAAATGCAACAAATAAACAACTAACATTAACATGTATAAATCTAAAAATTAATATACACCATGCTTTGCAGAGGTCTTTTTATTCCTTCTGCTCAGTTCTGTAGATGGGAGAAAAGAATACCTCTGCTCAAACAGTTCAATTAATATACGATAATCCCCCCCCCCGAAATATAAGGAATTTGTATTCTAGATTAAAATACATAAATAAACTAAAACAAATGAACTAAACAATCTTGTTTTACAGCCCTAAATTAAACTTTTTGTATGCCTACTATACCAAGAAGACAAGAATGTGCAGCACAAAGCCATGGTACATAATAAAACCAGTTTTAACCTGCACTTTGCATAATTGAAAGATGATAAAAATAACTAAAGATTTATCCATAAAACTTAAAAATTTAAAAAGATATCTAAAAGCCTTATAAACATTTAAAAATAAAGTTGTAAATGTCTGTACCATATACTAGAGTGCACGCACTAAAACCGTGAACATTAAATAGTACTAATTAGTACTATTTCATACAGAATCCTTTGTTTTCTATTGTTTAATTATCACTATTTAGTGCTAAAAATTAGTATTTGTTTCATGGATTTATTGTGAGCACTCTACACTACACTCACCCATTTCACTACAAATGTCTCTACTATGTCTCTTAAAAAATTAAGCCAGAATTAAATAGACTTAAATATAAATCCTGGCAGAAACTTTCCCATTTTAAAAATTTCAGTGGATTAGTAAATGAATTTTAAAAGCACAATTAAATGAATATGTAATCTCCCATAAACAATTTTATGTCATTAAAACATCTTTACCTATTGCTAAAAAATAATTCACTAAACGATGATAAAAAAATGTATGTTTTAGAACTAGCTCGTTAGAAAACTAACTGGCTTCTTTTCTTAGCCTGTATCTAATAATAAAACCATTTTCTTGTTATGCAGCTATGTATTTGTTGCAAATTAAGTAGTGTCATATTGTTTTGTGTTGCTAACAGGGCGAGAACTGGATTAACACTTGATGGATTTGACAAAATGAGGTTTGTACAAATGTATTGGATTAATTAAGCTTAATTATTAGAAGGCATGCCATATATCTGTGAAAAACATCCTGAGAAATTGCACAAATGCAAAAATTAGTAAGTTCAGTAGACCTCAGTAGACAGTATACCTACGAAACTATGCACTAATTTGTACAAATTTGTCAGCACTCTATGATGTAAACAGAGTACAGAAGGTTTCTGGTGTTAGTTAAACTTTGATTTTAATGTTTTTAGTGATGACGATGTTAGACGTAATGTTGATTCAGCACTGGGACAAGTCATGCATCCCAAGAAAAAGGTAAGCTTCTTGTTGCCTTTATATAGAAGTCTAACTCCACAAATCAGGGAATGAAGACATTTATAACATTGTAAACAAAAAGAATATTATACAATGAGTATTCTCTTACATTTCAGGAAGAACTTGTGAAACAACTTACTTCTCAAATAATAGATCTTGAGAGATTTGTACAGTTTCTACAAGGTATGAATTAAAAAAAACAAACAGTGTCATATTTAATAGTTAAGCTTTTATACAGTCAACAATATTCGTAAAATTTGCTATCAAAAATAGAAAAACGCTCATTCATTCCTAAACCAACTTACATTTCCAATTTCGTAATAATTGTTATACTCAGGTGAAGTTAATACTGGACAGTCCAAGACTGAGACAACACATTTACAATATCCTTGTTCGTATCCTGTCCGCGTGTCCGAGACAGAACGGCCTCAAAAAGAAAAGACGAAGGTAGATTGATTTGATAATAAACCAAAATAACAATACAAAACTTCTGAATAAGATTTTTACAAAACGTGGTTACTTAAAATTATAGTTTTAACGGTATTTAATTTGACTTGTATTGATTTTAATTTGCATTTCCCACAACATTGAAAATAAAGCCATTCAGAATGCAGGAAAATCGATGTATATTCGGAGATATTCCACTGTAACTTCCCATCAGGCATTGCAGCCTAGGTGTATTTTCAATGATGTGCTACGGCTCGTGTGTATACTGGAAAAGGCACGGTGTGTCATGGAATATTCCATGGTATTTCACTCAAAACCATTGTATAGCTAGTCTATATAAAACTAGTCCAAAGTAGAAGGGTATTATTGTGAAATCTAATTTCTTCATGGATATGCCTAACGTTAACTTATTTTATTCTGTTTGTTTTGTTTTTCCCGATCGAGGTATCTTTTGTTCTACACTTTATTTTCCAACACTTCCCACTAACACTTTGCACTAAAAAAATGGTCAAACTAACTTACTAACTAAATGAAAACACCATTATAGAGCTAGTGCAAACAATATATCCGTTAAACACTAATTACTGAATTGTTCAAAATAGGTCTAGTTAAACAAAAGAAAACAAWAGAATTAGCATAAAATAGTGTAAGTTAGTATTACTAATATTTCACGGATATATTGTTTGCGCTCTAGTGCATGACAAAGATAATACTCACATTTAACTTCATTTACTAATAACGGAGAGAATGTAGTAAAGCAAGTCTCAGCCACTCTCTTTAGGTATCATTAACCCTTGGTGCATCAGGTCCTGAGCCTTTGTTTTTTGTTTGACCCCATTAGCTCAGTAACTCAGCCGCTTTCAAAAGAAGTGCGTCCTCCCTGACAGAAAGCAGAGACCTTGGGTACGAATGCGATTACTCCCTTGATCTGTCCGAGGAAGGCGACAATGGGTGCTGTCTTCATGTGCCCCTTACCCCAGAACAGGCGCGCAGCAAGGTGCGGCACTAAGTTAATTGCAAATAAATACTTAATGTTTTGTTTAGACATTATCATTACGTCACGCTTAGTCATGCACGTCACGTGACCTGACACCAAAGAAAAGTTTCCTTCGATTATTTTCTTCTTAAAGTTTCAGGATGTCGTAAATCATCTGCACAAAACGCACCGTTAATAGTTGATGAGTTACGTCACCAGATCACGTAATAAAAAGACGTTCACTAGTGCCCAGTTTTCATTCATTAACCCTGTCCTCTCAGTTATATTTATTGCTCTTGACAGAAACGAATTGGAAACTGCCTCTCGTCCTGTTAAAGGCTATTACTGCTACAAATCAATTAACATATACATTTTTTTCAGTATATTTTTTACGTAACTATTGTTATATCGTTCTAAACTTATATTCGAAAATGCTTGTTATCTTCCATTCAAGACGAGAGCGCTACGAGTTCCTTTTTTTTTTTTTTTTTTTTTTTTTTTTTTTTTTTTTTTTTTTTTTTTTTTTTTTTTTTTTTTTCAACTTCTAGATAGATTATTGTTATAATTTCTGGATC
>NW_022260830.1:320828-331238 GCF_009602425.1 Actinia tenebrosa | reverse complement strand
CCATCCGCCCATCCATTATGTTACGTAAACGATCACTCAATCCTTTTCACTTGTTCTTTCCACAGGAATGACCGAAGCATTAACATATCTTGAACGACTACAGCCCTTTGATTTCCATCTACCAGAGGACCTAGCTATACGACACTTGACAAAAATCAATGATGCTTTTGGGGAACCTTAGAAACCATGATATGATTATTAACTGACAAAATATAATGCAGTATAGGCTATTTATTAAATAATTAATTATGAAACCATAATTGGTAAGAATATATTATAAGAATATAAAAAATTCGAATCTGTAGATACTCGTCGCAACGTCCGTTTTTTGCTTTTTTTCATTCTTTTGTTTGTGTTAGGTGTTTTTGTAAGTTTTTTTTTACAAGTAGTATACAAATAAGTTTGCTTTGTTTTTAGATTGCTGTTCAAAAATAGACCCTTCTATTCTCAAAATTATCTTGGATTCGAGGTTAGAGTGCAAACAATATATCCATGAAACTTTAGTAATACTAAATGTACTAAATAGCACAATTTCTTGCAAATTCCATTGTTTTCTATTGCTTAATTAGCACTATTTTGTACTATTTTGTAATTAGTGTTTCACGGATTAATTGTTTGCACCCTAATATGAAGATACAAAATAAATCACGCTTTTTCTCAATGGGATTTGTATCACTTGTTTTGTAATTTCATATTAGCTTCTAGTCCATCCGAGATAATAAGAGGTGTTTTAGTATTCCTGCATAATGAAGACTGTGCATCATAATTTGATGTCCAGCAATAGAACCTTTGCTATGTCGTCAAAGAAGCTCAATTTGGAGGACAAAACGAAATAATTTCAATCTCCCTACAATTGGAAACCGCCCTCAAATTGAGCTGCATTCCGAAGTACTGCAAGGGGTCTATAGTACTTAATTAATTGTTGTAAATCCTCATCTTATTTGGATTTTATATGTTGAAGTCTTAATTTTGACCCCAATGCTTAACACAGTGAGCAGACATAGACTTCTTTATTGAGTTTGATAAAAAATGCATTATGGTCAAGCTTGGTTACAAACATTTATCCTGCCATATGTGGTGTTGTTTGTACCCAAGCTACACCACATGCATCATGTTACGGCGCATCTCAATCACGCGCGAAATCGTGAAAAACATTTTTGAGACATAATAGAGTTTTGGTGGACGCCAATCAAAGTTTTTCGCAGCATTGTCAGAAAACACAAAGGTCATGGAAACGCATTGATTGACGTCCACCAAAACCCACTTCGTCACGATGGCAAATTTTACGATTTCACGCATGTGACTGAGAAGCGCTGTAATCAAAGTCTGAGGCATGAAGACAATAAAACAATGGTCCAGGATAATGAATTTGGAGCTAAACCCTGCAAAACAAGGATCCCAGAATACAATAAAGCTTGCTACACCAAGAAAAACCCAGAAAACTCTTATCACAGACTAACACATAAATGAGTTTTTATTATATATCTGGGTTGTTGCCACTACTTAAGAACGCATCAAAGGGATCTGGCGTGTTTCAAAGCAATCTGGCGTGATTCAAAAGTCACGAATCATGCCAGATCCCTTTGTTCACAACTTAAGCCTCACATCGGTGCAAGTTTTGCATTTGGCCCATAGTAGTTGGCAACTATATGTAAGCGATTTTTACATGGGTAGTGATCGTTTCACGGATATATATGGCGTGAAGTCGACTTAGTAATTCCAAACTCTCATCCTAAATCCTTATATGTCTAATACATGTAAAAAAAAAATATTACAAATAATAGTTTTGTAACTGGCTTTGCAAGGGTATCTTATGGGTTCCTAATTTGTCTACAAAGTTAATTGGTGGGACCTATATATATAATTTATTTAGCATTATTACTTTTAAGTTATAAATAACTTATGATGTAATCTGGGTATCGAGAAGAAATAAATTAAATGGGAATTTTCAAATTGATTACAACCCTTTAGAGTTCTCAAACTTATTCTATGAAGCAGCACTAAATTAAAAATAGTAGGATGTTATTGTTGGTAGATTGTGTTTTTAGTGCACACATATTGGTGTAGCAAACTTTCTGCACAGTTTTTGCATAAGAATAGAGCTCAATACTAGAGGATGGTAGAATACTCCCATTTCGAGTTCGCCTTTTCTCAGTCTTAGCCTCGATTGTGTACAATGTGTTCTTTTCTTCCATTAAGGTCCATTGTAAAGTAAGGAATGTATGTACTACGGAACAATACGAGTTGATTAAAATGCCACTGGTTTTAGTTGAATAGTTGAATATTATAACGCACAAACGAGAGTAAGACTGAGCAAAGAGAACCCGAAACTGGAGTATTGTATTGTTTTGGTACACCAACCTGGCCACTGTGACGCAAAGTGAAAACGCTCTATTCGGTGCTAGTTATACATAGTTCTGTTTTATGGATATTGCGGGTTGAAGTTTTGTAGCTTATACAGCTTTTTCAAAAAAGGTTGTATACTGAATACTGCATACTGAATAGTGCTTTCAAAGACCAAAGGGCATTTTGGGTCTCGTTAATTTAAAATAAAAAGTAAATATATAGCAATTAACTCTCTACATGTAGTTAGTATATTGATTCGGATAGAATGTACTAAAAATAGGATAAATAATAATTATTAATCCTACTTTAGACAATGTCACTATGACCCACAATGCACTTCGGTTTTTGAATGAACCATTCGGTATGCAGTTCTCAGTATTCAAATTTTTTTGAAATAGCTGTATATTATCCTGCAGATACGTAAATTCGATTTGAACATAGCTGTCCTAGTCGAATTCGTAAAATACCGAGCTGTGTTCCTTGATAACTACACTTTCATTTACACAGCGTTAGCCTCAGTTTAACGTCAAAATATTCACAAATCTTCACAAATATACAATCAGTGACTGATCGTGGTAATTCTGCTTTCTTGTAAAATCGCGAAGTTAGATCCCAAAAATCCCAATAAAGTCTCTTACAATTTTTTTCTTTCTTAACTTTTTTATAGATTTTAAAAATAAATTCAAATTATTAGAAATGGTATGTACCTTTTTATTTGACAAAAAGGTAAAAAATTTAGTGTTTTATCTATTTAATGGATGTGATAAAATTTTCCTTTTTTTTTTTTTTTTTTCAGTTTCACCCTTTGAAAAGGTACCGCGGTGTATATTGATTTTATAAGCCAAAAATAAAAAAATGAAAAGTGAAACCATCGTGGCTCCACCAATAATTTTTGGAGATTTCTTGTTATGACAAAGAAGTCGGATGCCACTCCCATGAGTTAATTAAAGAGCAATTGCGTCAAAATGTATGACTATTTCTTTAATTGCGATGCAAAATTGGCGGCATGGTCGTGTTGTTTTTCTAGGGTGAAATATAAAACAACTACAAATGCTTTCAGAGTTAAACATTCGGGGGRAAAAACAAAAACAAAAACAAAGGAGAAAACAAAACAAAAGCCTTTAGGTAATGTCAGTACACTTCCAGAAGTGTGTGCCACATTGACCCCTCTCCTCCCCACAGGAGAAGATATTTTCTCTGTCCAGTACGATATTGCAAGCGCTATACGAATATGCAATTTAACTGAATACCGCTGACAGGTTATTTCTGACCGGCTCATTTCTCAAAACGGCGGCAGCTTTGATGTTAATGACGTCGCACCTTTCCTCGTTCATAAAGGCGTAATGTTTTATTATGTAACATTTTCGGAACTGATCTCAGCCAAAATGACACCGTGAAAACTTGGTTTGAAAGAAATGGAAAGAGTTTATATTCGATAGAAGGGTAAGTCGTAACTAATCTATTCGAAAGAGTTGATTCGTGTGAAAAATATATGCTTGAAGAAATTATACTCAAAAAAAAAAATCTCAGTTTAATAACTATCGATGCAGCAAAAACACCTTCATATATATTCATTTTTTGAGTTCCAGATTTTCTTCCCTGCTAGCAGAGCCTATTTTCCTTTTGTTTTGGTTGAGAGAGAAAAATAGACTGTCTCCTTCCTCCCCGCCTGAAAGAAGGGAGAGAAAGAGAAGAGAGACTCTGCTAGCAGGGAACAGATTTTCACTTTCGGCCTTGATGACTGGTTGATACATATATATTTCTTTTCGCTCTCCCATTTAAGCTACTTACCTTGAAGTCATTTATTCATTCTTCATTCAATCAATCATTACTTATTCGCGAAAGTAAAGTTTAGTCGTCGAATAGACTGAATTACAATGCAAATTGAAAAACCGTGGGCACCTAGAAATATTTCAAGATGGTTTTGTAATCAATCAGAAAGGTTCCTGTTATCTTCCTGCACGCAATATTAATATTTCTAGGTGCCCACGGTTTTTCGATTAGCACTAGGGGGATTTTTTTTTTTTTTTTTACTCGTGGATGCATGATATTGGTACAGCCATCGGAATGATCTTTTGTTTTCTTTTTCCTTGCCTTGCCTTGCCTTCTCGGGTTAGTTCTAAGTATAAAAAAATATAGCAGATCGAGAAGGTTTAATGAATTCTTTGGAAAACGAAGTCTCTTTTCACAAAAAATCACGGCATTGTTGCTGGCGGACAACATGTCTACCGAAACTCATCTTCACTAGTCATGCAGCTCTCTCTAACCTTTCATGGCTATCTTACAAAGTATTATCTTTTTTCTTTCCATAGGTTTTCGACCAGACTATATTCTTTTCATTATGGATGGTTCATATAAACGACTGTCATCAACAGGCTACAAGGCAGTGTCAGTATATTCAGCTTTCCTTCTATTGGCTGGATCCTGCACCCAGTTGATCATGTTCATAGTCCTGCTGAAACGGGAGTATCGCAAAAAAATTCTAACACCGTGCTTCTTAAGCATAATTGCTTCGAACTTTCTTTTGCTTTATGGAAGTCTGCCGTTTACTTTCGTTTCCTCTGTGATGAAAGGGTGGATCTTCAATGATAAGATCTGCCATTTTGTTGGATTTGTCGCAGGAACAGGAAGCGTATCAATGATAGCAACAATGGCAGTTATTACAGTRAAAATCTACCTCTTGGTGAAGAACAAGCCATTTGTGGGTAAYAGAATTGAACGCGACAACTCACAAACCAAGGTTCTGCTTGGTGTGTGGTTGTATTCCGTCTGTGCAATGCTTCCTCCGTTGACTGGAATAACTGAAATGAGCATCGAAGGAGCTGGTACAAACTGCGTGCCACAATGGTCTCCCGAAAACACAAGCGGACGAGTATATGTGATGTTTCTACTGACCATGGCCTACATCATTCCTGTTTCTGTATCGACAATATACCTCGCCAAAATCCGAAAGGTGATCAACAAGAATACCAGTGAAAGTAATTACTACTTTGTCAACCTTTGCTTCAGAAATCTAAGAAACATCAACAAAATGTGCATGTTCGCTATTGTCTTCTTCACCATAGCTTGGCTGCCTTACGCAATTGTGGTAGTAATTTGCATGTTTGGAAAGAAATCTTCAATCAGCCCAGAAATAGAAATGGCTCCGACGTTGTTAGCCAAGACCAGTGCAATATGCAACCCTTTTATCTATGCTATCGTGAACCCAAAGTAAGAAAACATTTATTTATCGGTGACCCCTTTTACTTTTACTGAAGAAGGTTAAAGAACTAGCCAAAAACCTATGTTTACATATTGTTCTGTAAAAAATGTTTCTACGATTAAGAAATAAAAAATGGGCCGCTGCCCCTTTCTCCTCTCCTTTAGCACGATTGAAGCTATATCCAACAGTACCGCGCGCACACTGCCACTTTTTGAACACATAAAAAGAAGTTTGACAAGAAATTTGAAAAAGAAAATGTTTTAACGAAAGTAAATAAATTCTTTCTATCGTTTCAGATTTCGAAACTCGGTTTTAAAGCTTTTAAAGATACCCTTTGTGTTCAAATATGATGAAAACGACGAATTGGAGGTTGGTAGTGTTTTCGTTCTTAATGAAATAGGTACCAAGAATGGCAATAATAGAAGAAGAATCGTAAAAGACGAAGGTGATGCCGAGAATAAAATTAAAGTGAAAAACAAAGTCCAAGAAAACAAACCAGAAGAGGTTGAAATAGTTGCTGAAAGCAATGATGAAAACCAAGAGCGTCCTTCCACGAAGAATACTGAAAGCAGCCATGATGACAAGGTTGACGACAAAACGGGAGAATACAGAAAGAAAACCTCGTCTAGCGGAAAACGTCTTACGAATGACAAGTTTTCAGTACACCAATCAGTTGATGAGCTTTTAAATAAGAAAACCTCATCAAATGGAAATTACCAGGAGGGCACTACTTACAGTTCCACAGTTGAAAAACGATTTTCCAAGCAGCCAAAGAAACTCGGCAGGAAATTAGATGAGCGAAGTTCAACTTCGTCCACTTTAAATATTTCAATGACCTATCGGGTATATAGGAAAGCATCTAACGAAACAAAATCACAGAGCATCTCAATACCAGGAAGCATATCAAAATGGCAATGACAAGACCATGAATGCCGGAGAGTTTACAGGCATCACCTACAATACATAAATATATATATATATATAAGATTTGGCATTACAGAAACAATAATGTACTGATTCATGACTTACGAAGAAATGTTAAATAAAATTTGCTTTAAACTGCTTTATCTTTCTGTGTTTCATACGTATACTGTTTCATTTTATATCTGGATATCAAACGAGGTATATTTTCAACATTGTCTGATCAGCCTTCAGCATGAGTCCCCCAAAGCCCCCAAAGTATTATGGGTATTGGAAGGTAGAGAGTAGAGTGTCTACTCATATCTCTTATAGACTAACAAGTTACGTTACTTCATAGGTTGAAGAAGTATAGCTACCGACCATTGTGCGAAAGAATGACCAAGCCCTGACAGAGGGACTTGCGCAAGGTTTCATAATARTCGTCCTCTTCTGCTTGTCTTGACTCTGTAGACTCGCATAACTCTTCATGTTTCGGTCTTCCACTATGGTAGCTCTCCTCATCACCCTCCTTTGTTTCCTCTTCTTTTTGCTGGTGTAATATCCACTGGTGGCTAAGTTCCTGCTCAACCCTAAAGTCTCTTCTTCTAATGAGTCGAAGTTGAGTACACCATTTTCTGAAATGGTATGTAAAATTCGAAGATTTACATTAGAGAAACGTACCATTGTGGTGAACGTAGTGTGTAATTTTGGGTCCTTCAGTGGGCTGCTTGACTTCTCTACCGGGCTGTACCTTCTGAATAGCGAGAGGTACCAAACAGCGTGGTATAAATATCCATTTGGGTTGAGAGTCCACGTTACTGCTATCGTAACTTCTYGAGAGAGAAGCAAGCAGTTTTTCAGTATATCCTTGATATAGTCGTAAGCGATTTTCATATTTGGTGGCTATATGCATTGAAATGTTGAAGTTCATCAACGTAACATTTCGATGAAAGATGTCGTTTAAAAATGCCATTGCTTGTGGTACGATATAACAAAAGCACCAGCTTCAAGGTTCCATTTAAAATAGTCGGCATTTATAGGCTGCGCGATAAGATAACCATATATACTAATACCATGGAAACCTTGGGTGTTGTCTCGGACGTATCAATAACGAATCCGAAAAAAAAATTTCTCTATTGCTACGATAACGGAATATATTTTGAAATCCTGTTTTTCTGACGTCAATACTAGCTTGGCGTTTGTAGGGAAGACTTTGGCTAGTTTAACGGGTTAAGATTCATAGTTCAATACTTATTGGTCGTTTCTTGGAAATTAAAGGGACTACTAGTTTAATAGCTTTATGAGGTTAAGATTAATGGGTGGAATGAAAGAACGAATGAACGTAAAGATCAATTGATCTTTTGGAATCTTAATTACAGTTTGACGTTCTTCAACTTGTCTATGACGTTCACGTTGCTAAGGAGAGTCCTTTAGTTACTGGGCGTTGTCGGTAGTTTTCCTAGCGACGGCTTTGAATAAAATCAAGGGTTCATGCCCATAATGGTAACAGCTTTTTTTATGATAAAACCCACACGAAGCATTGCTTAATGGAATTGTGGGGACATGGTGGACAGGAAGCCACTTCCCAAAACCGATTAACCAAAAATATTCTCTCGAGATGGCATTATTAATCAAATATTTGACAGTAATAAAAAGACAAAGCAGCCGATCCGAAAGGAAATGTTACCCAGATTAGAATTGAGAAAATTTGCAAAACTGAGGTATCGTTTTTCCTCTTGAAATTATTGATTTCCAAACATTAAATGGAAAACAATAACGTTGCTTACGTCATTTCTACGTCACTACTTTCAGATCCCTTTGGATAAATCTAATAAATAAGGCTTTTCATAGTTTAAGAATCGACTCCACTGCGCATGCGAATTTATCCCGAATTTCTCACTTTCTTGTGTCTAAACCTTCTTTTGTTCTTAATTAAACAAAAGAAGGTGAGAAATTCGGGATAAAATCGCATGCGCAGTGAAATCGATTCTTAAACTATGAAAAGGCTTATACGAAGACTGGTCAGGCCATTGTTTGCTTTAGTGTCGGTAAAAGTGACGGGTGACCAACTTCAACAAAAATAAATTATTCATGACGAGTTTTGAACGTGCGAGGGTCTAAGAGGATAAGGACTTTGTTATGACAGAATATTGAAGCAATTAATTAATCTAGGCCATGAACAAAGTCAAAAATAGACAAGAAAGCTAAATGTACGTAGAAAGAAAGGAAAGCCAGATATAATAAAGGACCAAAATAATATCGCCAATAATTGAAAGGATAAAAATTCATTTCTTATTCATTCTTAAGACATGCATTGTTTTCCTTCTCTTCCTTAAGAATAACCAACCATCTTGCCATTTGATATAAATATTATTATCTCTAATCCAAAACTCCTACTTTGGAAAGTAAAATAAAACAAACGACAATCAGACGACTTAATTTCCTTGACACTTCGCGTATTCTTCGGGAATAAAAACGTACAGACGAGTTCAACAGAATGCACTGGATTGGGCTGCTGATTTTTTTGAGCTACTTTTCTGTGTGTTATAGTTGTTGGTGTATGTCAGGATATAAGAAATGTCAGCCGAGTAAGTACCATAAAAACCGAATTTTTTGATCTGGTTGTATTTCTAGTGCAATCATTTAAATCCACATCGCTTGTTTGTAACTATTTGAATCGCAAAACACCTAGGTCAATGAACTATATTAATAAAACTTTTGAAATCTTGAAGAAAAAAAGGGGACTCAAAAGATAGATAATATGATTTGTTCCATTATTTTCTTGTATAAAGTGTCACTGAACAAGTTAGGTTGATTGATGAATAATGCATTTAAAAAACTATTATAAATTGATAATTTTTTAGGACGATTGACGATGAATTTTCGTGACGCACGAAAAGTTGATGCATCGTCACATGTCACGTGCAACAATTTTCGGAAAAGAAATCACTGAAATCACTAAACATGCGAACTCGGTAGCTGCAAGCAGCACGCTGAAATTTGGTTTTTCGCTGCTGTCAATCAAAACTAATCAGTTGGTACCTTTCATCTTTTTGACTACCAAATTTCAGCGTGCAGCTCGCAGCTACCGAGTTCGCATGTTTTTGAAAATAGCAGTAACAAGTTGCACGTTTTTGATACAGCTTCAAAAACTTGCAACGCTTTAGCTTATACGCGTAACTTCACCTGTTAGCGCGTCCCAACTAAACAGACGTAAACTGGGTGTTGACCATTATTGAACTGAATCTTGTATCTGCTCCAACCACTATGTGCTGTCAGTCAGAAAGAATTCTATTGAAAACTCGTGATTTAGCTTGATAAACATTTTGCACGAGACCGGAAATGACGTCAAGTGAAAACCAGTCAAAACATTATTTCGCTTACCATTTATTTGAGCATCAAATTCCTCACAAATTGGCTTTCGGTGCAGCTGAACGTCCTACACGAGACAGGAAATGACGTCAAGTAAAACCAGTCAATAAATACAAAAAAAATTCTTTCACTTACCTTTTAATTGAGCATCTATATAATTCTTTTCAAATCCTGCAGAGTGCTACACACAGCTTGAACTTGGCTTCGTCATCGATGGCTCCCATAGCATCAATGTCGAGGACTCTCAAAACTTCGCTCGATTTCTACAATTTGTGAAAAACATTGTATCATATTTTGATGTTGGCCCTACGATGACACGTGTGGGAGTCGTTACCTACTCGAATAATGCGCATGTGCAAATGACATTTGGTAGCCATAAGTATCTCAAAAGTACCCTGAAGGCGATTAGTGAAATCCCTTTTAGAGGAAGTGGGACAAAAACTGGACAAGGATTGATAGCTGCACAAGCGCAGCTATTTAGTAAAAGTCGTTCAAAAGTCAGAAAGGTACGTCTCACTTAATTTTCTGTTGCTTGCTGGCTGGCTGGCTGGCTGGCTGGCTGGCTGGCTGGCTGGCTGGCTGGCTGGCTG
>NW_022260830.1:280013-295828 GCF_009602425.1 Actinia tenebrosa | reverse complement strand
ATTTATTATTATTATTGTTAACGAGGCAAATCGTTATGAGAAATTATGGTCGTAAAACTTATCAAAATCCATTATCTTTTGCATTAGATTAAAAGTAAGATTTTATCTTTACTTCTTTAAAACTTGTTTCCTCTCTTTTGTTTCCTTTTTACATTAGCACATTTTTCTATGATAACATCAATACCTATTAAGCGAGTGTAATAGGTTTTTTAAATATTTAATCTTGTTTGTTTTTACATTTAGCAAATTGTCGATGGTTTGCGTGGTATGTCCTCTTATTCACCATGATATATGACGTCAACAGTTGGTCAAAACGTACTAACGAGACGCGCTTAGCCAAAAAAAAATCTTTTTTTCCGACAAAGTTTGAAAGAAAAACCGTTTCTAGCGCGCTCTAGTTCCATGCGTAAGCGAACGTAATTTGAGAAAAGATACATTTGGTAAAAAAAGAACATATTCTAAAATATTAATAGTATTAAGCGAAAATAATAGATTTCCTAATTATTGATCTTGGAGGTTTTATCATTAGCATTGTTTTTTTTTAGAGTGTTCTTATTCGCTGGGTGTGGAAAAATACATAATCCCAGACAGTTCTCTAACAGCTTCATCCGAGATAGATTACTGGCAGGGCGCGGCTCAAGCCAGACTCAACCTCGTACCATACTACACATGGTACCCCAGTGGGTGGACGCCCGGTGCTAACGATGGTCACCCTTGGTTACAAATCTACCTGAAGCACCCATACGTGGTGACGGGCATCGCTACCCAAGGAAGAGGTAGCCTGAATGTTGTGCAGGACTGGGTCAGGAGTTATAATTTATCGTATAGTATGGACGGGAAAACTTGGAAGTTTTGCAGATCGAATGTTGGATCGATAAAGGTAAGACACAGGGAACCCATGGCCAGGATTTGAGGACAGGGCGGTCATCAGTTTTAAATTATCGCATAGCTAGTTATATGGCGCCAGTTTTTCGAAATTAAGTTTAGTACTATTTATGAAATAATAAATACACATTAAGGATTAAAATGTCGTAAAATCTAGAAATCAGTTGTATGCAAAATTAAATTGTTAGTTTTCTAAACTGTTGACGCTTTTAGTTTTTTWAAAAAAACTTTATATTCACCTTTTTCCATACATTGGTTCACTGGTCAAACACAAAGCGCTCAAGCGATGCGACTCATTTACACAGGGTTAACCTCGATCTTGTGCAGAATATTCCCGTATTCTAGTCAAGGTCTGTTGAGTTTCAAAGTGTTTGTATTATTGACGTCGTGCATACCGTTGGTATTTCTGATGCGAGGCTATGAGCCCTGCGTAAATGAGTCTGTAATCAAATAACGGTACAGTGGTAATTTGGAACTTGAAACTGGCATATTAAGTCTTCCTTTTCATTGTCTTTTTTCTTTCTTTCATTCCTCTCGTCATACAAACGCTTTTAAGAAATGAATTATTTACATATTTATCTATCATAGGGTTTTTTCAACTTATCTTAGAAATATCTTCGCCTATTTGAAAGTTCTTTTTTCAGTATTAACAGGATTGGCTTTGGTTTCAACAGGTTTTCCCTGGTAATACAGATGCCAACACAGTAAGAAAGAACACCATTAGCCCTCCTTTCACAGCGACTTACGTTAGAATAAACCCCTTGACGTGGAGTGGACAGCCATCTTTAAGAGTTGAACTTTATGGCTGTCTAGGTAAGTTAAACTGAATCACGTGTTCTGGATGCCCATATATGGGACAATGAATCACGTGTTCTGGTTTACCATATATGAGACAATGAATCACGTGTTCTGGATGCCCATATAAGGGACAATGAATCACGTGTTCTGGTTGACCATATATGGGACAAGGAATCACGTGTTCTGGATGTCCATACATGGGACAACGAATCACGTGTTCTGGATGGCTATATATGAGGCAATATATGGCTATATATGAGGCAATATATGGCTATATATGAGGCAATATATGTCTTTCAAAGCGAAATTAGACAACTTTTTATATTATGAATTATTATATAGTTAGGATAGTGCTGATTGGTAGAAAATTGTGCTTTATTAGTGAACGGAGCACAATGCTGACATATCTATTTTTAATTTCATTGAATTTGCTATCAACCATAAGTTCAAAAGCACAAGGCATTACTTTTTTCAATCGAAAAAGGAGACAGTCTGAATTCTATTTTTTTCTTATTTTTGTGTTGAAAATTATATCCTCTTATTATATCAACCATAAGTTAAAAAGCACAAAGTATTTGTCACTGCAACATTACATTTTTGCAATCAAAAAAAGGGACTGAACTTTTCATCCAGTATTTATCTTATTTTTGTGATAAAAATATATATTCTAGTCTTATTTTTGCAGATTCGCGCTATTGTGGAGCCAAACTAGGAATGCAAAATGGCAGCATCCCAGACAAACACATCACATCCTCGACTCAACTCAGCGCGCTCTACGCCGCTTCTCAAGGCCGACTTAACAACGTTCCCTCCGCGCTGTCTGGCGGCTGTTGGAGGACAGGTGATATGGACTACTCTCCGTGGCTTGCGGTAAACTTARGAAAAATTTTCAAAGTCATGGCTATTGGGACGCAAGGGAACCCTGTGGCAGATGAGTGGGTGACTTACTATTATGTGCGCTTTGGTCACGATGGTATTCACTGGAACTATATCTATGATGCAGACATGATTAAGGTATTGTGTGTACAAAATATGAATAGAAATGCGCAAAGGTTGAGGTGGACATATATAGCTTTTATCAATCGAGTGCGAGGTCCGTACCGTAAGTTATGGACCTATCGAGGTTTTTCTACTGCCTTATGACCCAAGCGTGTAGCGCGCGGAACATGAAGAAGTGGGGAAAAATAGGTTCCATAACTTACGTACGGACCGAGCAAGCGAAGTTAATAAGATGTTTATTATATGCCAAGGATAACACACAAAAATGTGTTAGTGGTCCGTACAGTTAGTTATTGACCGCAAATTGGCCATTGAAAGCGCGTGAAATTACATTGCCATATAATAAGAAGAGGTTAGTTACCGTCCTAAGGTCGTTTCGGATAGAGAAAAACTGTGCGCTCGTCCACACGATGTCGGTCCATATATATTTAAGACCTCGGGCACATTTTTTCTCTTTCCAGACCTCCAGCGCCATACATAAGTTCTATCTACGGATTGACTACGTTTACACTGTTTATAATAACACATATCACGCTGTACGGTGTGCGCAACTAATATGCGCCGTCTCTCGCCGCTGTGGTCGCGGGTTTGATCCCGGTCTATTAGTAGTCATATGTGAGTAAAGGTGCTTTTTAGGTCTGTCTTTTCATTCGAGGGTTCTCCGAGTTCTCCGGGTTCTCCGGTTCTTCCTCTCTCCTTAACTTAACACTATTTCAAATCAAGTTTTGCCTTGCAGTATTATATCGGGAATGAAGATCGCAACACCAAGACCCAGAACGTCCTTGACCAGCCAATCATCTCCCAGTACATCAGAATCGATCCTATCTTGTGGAATGGAGAAAGAGTAGCCTTGAGAGTCGAATTCTTTGGCTGCATGTCAGGTATATGGCAACCTTTTTTATCTTATGTATTTATAATTAGATTAGAGAATCACCAATGCACGCGGTGGTGCCAGAGTATACAATTTACGACATCCCTTGAACAAATCACCGCACGCAAAGTCATTGCTTCTCCGATTAAATAACTAAGACACAACACCTTTACCATCACGTTACAACACACGGTGATGTCTCGTACGAGCTCATTGCTTCTCTAATCGAATTGCTAGGAAAACCTCACCGTTACCGTTACACAACGACACACAGCACGAAACAAAATATGGCCACTGTACAGAAATAATGAAATCCGTTGAATCAATCTTGCGCTAAACCTGAGTAAATAAGTCTGCAATCGAGGAACACAGCGGTAACTCGAAACTGATCTATTTAGTTATGGAAGATAGTTGCATGAATTTTGGTTAACGATCAGGATTTTCTTTTTTAGAAAAAGAGTGAAATACTTGTTGAACTTGCCCTTACCTTCAACTCGACATTGCCTTCTCTTTTGGTATACGTTACTTTCATATAATCAAACATTTCATTTTATTCTTCTTGTCAGTCAACAAATGCTTCCTTTCTTTGGGAATGGAAGACCGACGTATCCCGGACGCCTCTCTATCGGCGTCTTCAGCCTTGAGCAACACTAACAGCCCTACTTACAGCCGACTACATAACCAGGTGGCATTTCAATCGCTTACTGGATGGTCCCCTTCAACCACGGACCAGAACCCTTGGCTCCAAATCTCCCTGGGGCAATTGGCGATCGTTGCTGGTGTTGGTATACAAGGAGGGTCTGTTCAGAACTGGTGGGAGACGGGGAAATGGGTGACTTCTTATAAGGTTGGGTATTCTAAAGATGGAATCACATGGATGACGTACAGTGTCAATGGTGTTGATAAGGTGATTAGTTTCATTCTTCTATCCTACCTTCCTTGCTTCCTTCCATCCATACATTTTTACTCCCGTCATTCCTTCCTTCGTTCCTTCCTTCGTTTCTCCGCTCCTTTCTTCGTTCCTTACTTTGTTCGTCCCTTCCATCGTTCGTCCCTTGCTTGCTTGCTTGCTTGCTTGCTTGCTTGCTTCATTCCTTCTTTCGTTCCTTCATTCCTTCTTTCGTTCCTTCATTCCTTCTTTCGTTCGTTCGTTCGTTCCTTCCTTCCTTCCTTCCTTCCTTCTTTCCTTCAACGTTTAATATAAAGTAATATGTTTCCAGATATTTCCTGGTAATACAGATAGTACTTCAGTAGTGACGAACACTTTTCCAACACCAATAAAAGCACTCAAAATCCGAATCTACCCAAAAACCTGGAACGGTGGAGCATACCTGAGGATGGAGCTTTACGGATGCCGAGGTAAATATAAAGTGGCAATTATAAAATCTAATATTACTCGGCCGTCCTGTGATAATTTCATGACTCCACCACAAATCTTCTTCTGGGCTCTAAAGACAAGATGACAAGGACCAATTTTATTTCTCTCCAACTTTTCTCGCAACAGCGTTGCTACACAAGCTACAGCATAGCCGCGTGTAACCTACAGCGCAGTTTGAAAAAAAATGTTGCGAGACAAGTTGTTGCGAAAAGTAGAATTCGTTTCTATTTTTGGCAACGATTGCTTCTTAACTGCACCGTGTAAACACTCTTGCAACTTGTGCCGCAACACTGTTGCAAGACGAATTGCAGAGAAAATTGCTCCGTGAAACCGCGCCTTGAACTCATGTAGTCTGTGCCAAATATATATATATATATATATATATATATATATATATATATATATATATATATATATATATATAKWTACCGAGCGTCTTGTATCGTCTTTCCTGAAAGGTTTCGTAGAAAAAATAATACATATTCTACCGTACGTATCTCAAATTTTATCAGGAAGCCCGAATGAAGGTAGTCATATGCGTCTAAGGTTTACAATGGAGCCTTTTAGATCTATAATCTTAGGTTTGTTTAATATTAGGTTTGTTTTCCGCGTTTTTAACTTATTAACAATATTATAGAAAATCAGAGTGTTGCCGTTGATCACTGCGATAGTAATCCCTGTAAGAACAATGCTACATGCGTTGATCACGTGGCCAACTATACCTGCACATGTGCTAGTGGTTTTACTGGAAGGAATTGTGGAACAGGTATGGAAAAAGAGCTGATTCAGGTGCATTCTAATTCTTGTAGGTTATTCAATATCTGAGATTGACTTCCATTCCTTAATTCCCATACGCTACCCATTCTGATTCAGGACTATTTCTTTTTTCTAACAGATATCGATGATTGTAACCCGAACCCTTGTAGGAATGGTGCAACCTGCACAGATCTGGTAAACGGTTATATTTGTGCGTGTAGAACTGGCTTCACAGGACAAAACTGCGAGACAGGTAACCCGGTCAAAATCTAAGCCTTCTAATTAACCTTGACCTTTGGTTGACCTTTGTATGGGACCCTTTATCCTGTTGGTCAGTCCTTCAACCATTGTGGCAGAGTGAAGTGTTTTTTGTTTGTTTGTTTGTTTATCTATTTATGCTAGTAAGTTTGTGTTTTGTATATGTATCATTCGTGTTTATAGTCAATTCTTTGTAAAATAAAATAACACTTTAATTCTTTTTCCGAACCCTGCACAAAACAACCTCTGAGCTGATCAAAGTCAGGGCGCCGCTAACTCAAAGATTGAACACTGAAGCAACCTCTAGTTGGTCACTAAACCCCTTGCAGTACGTCGGAGTGCAGCTCAATTTGGAGAACATAACAATAGGTTTCCAATTCTCAGGAGATTGAAATTCTCTTGTTTCTGTCCTCCAAGTTGCGCTCCTTTGACGTCACATGCAAAGGGTATGTAAGCCAGTAGAAAAACCTATGAATCAAGGGAGAAAACTTCAAAACGCTATTCACACGAAATGCTGAGACCAGGAATCAAACCCTAGACCCCTGATGTGAGAAGCGAGTATACTACCCCACACCACCCTTGACTGTATCTATATTTGACCCACTGAATATTCTCCACCGCGCATGTAGTTTTAATTTCCTCCGATTTTTGTAACAGATATTGACGATTGTCAGAGTTCACCATGTAGAAATTATGCAACATGTACTGATCTTGTGAACAACTACACCTGTGCATGCGCAAGTGGTTTTACTGGAAGAAACTGTGAAATAGGTTGGTAAATTTGCTGTTTTAAAACCGACACATGACCTGTTGCTCTGCCTAATGTATGTGCAGTCATTACTCCTTGAACAAATAAATATTATTGTTTAAGTTTGTTTTCGTCGACGTGCGCCCACCTATAAGGTTCCGCTTATTGATTTGATATTATATATTTCTTTGCATAACAGATATCAATGAATGTCAGTCCAACCCTTGCATGAACAATGCAACATGTATTGATCACATGAACAACTACACCTGTGCATGCGCAAGTGGTTTTACTGGGACAAACTGCGAAATAGGTAAACTGGAGTAGTTTGAAATATGGGAAAGGATGTTTTCCAATATCATGCTAGTTATTGATAATTATTACTTATTAGTTATYATTAACAACACCTTGTACCTTCTAAAGATATCGACGACTGTCAAGGAACTCCGTGCAGGAATCGAGCGACATGCATTGATCACGTAAACAACTACACTTGCGCATGCGCACTTGGCTTTACTGGAAGAAATTGCGAAATAGGTAACTAAATAAAAGATTTCTTATAACAGTTTTATGGAACGTTCGAAGAAAAAAAATGGGTTTCGCTTGATTAAAGATAATAATAACAATTAATAATGATGTAATATTCAATCGCTTTTCTTTAAAGACATTGACGACTGCCAAAGCTCTCCTTGCAAGAACAGAGCAACTTGTACTGATCACGTGAACAACTACACCTGTGCATGTGACAGTGGTTTTACTGGAAGAAACTGTGAAATAGGTAACAACTAAAATTACATTAGTTTGTTTTCTATAACTTGAAACTTAAACACTTTTGGAAACATTTAAATGACTGTTTTTAACTTTTTTWAAATTTGCTTATTGATTTTTATTCAGATATTAATGAATGTCAATCTACCCCATGCAAAAACCAAGCAACATGCATTGACCAGGTCAACAACTACACCTGCGCATGCGCTAACGGATTTTCGGGGAGAAACTGTGAGATAGGTAAAATAATTCATAAATATTTAATTTGCTCTTCAAAGTTGGCAATTGTGATTTACTTAAAAAAACTAATCTTTTGCAATTTTGTTTATCATAGATATAGACGACTGCGAAAATTTTCCTTGTGAAAATAATGCCACATGCATTGATCACGTGTACAACTATACGTGCTCATGTGTTAGTGGCTTTACTGGCAGGAATTGTGAGATTAGTGAGTATGAAGTTGATTTTCATAAAAGCATAATCAAAATCAGATTAATGGCTAAGCAAGCACTAAATGTTTGTTTTTTTTTTCTCCAAAGATTTTGATGAATGTCAAAGTACACCTTGTCAAAACAATGCAACGTGCATAGATCACGTGAACAGCTACACCTGCTCATGCGCAAGTGGTTTTACTGGAAGTAATTGCGAAACAGGTAAGGAAAAGGTAATTGTTAAATTTTTTCATTTATAAAAAATAAAAAGTGAATTAATTGGTTTACAGATATCGATGATTGCTTGCCAAAACCCTGTGAAAACAATGCAACATGTACTGATCTCGTGAACAACTACACCTGTGCATGTGCAAGTGGTTTTACTGGAAGAAACTGCGAAATAGGTATGTTTAATTTCATTTTAAATAATTTTAAAACCATCAYTAATATTGACGTATAGTATATAGTGATGGCAGCCATAATGGATGGCAGGAAGCAACAGCAAGAACTCCAATATGGCTGCCCTCACCTCAAGATAACAATATATATCTATATGCAAATAGTGTCCTATTTTCTTTCCAAACAGATGTAAACGAATGTCAAAGTGAACCATGTCTCAATAATGCAACATGTACTGATCACGTGAACAACTACACCTGTTCATGTGCCAGTGGTTTTACTGGGGAAAGATGTGAAACAGGTCAGTAAAACCTGTTGCTTCTATATGTGTTTTTGGATTGTATTCTTTTAATTATTGCTGTGTGTTCAACAGACATTGATGAATGCCAAAGCTCACCTTGTCAAAATAATGGAACTTGCATAGATGAAGTAAATGGTTATATATGCAGCTGTACTAGTAAATACATCGGGGAGCAATGTGAAGAGGGTACGTATGTTGACACAGCTATGACGCATTCTTTGAACATTATGATCTTGATGATAGGGTGATAGTGACGATGGTGGTGATGATCAAATAATGATGGTGGTGGTGGTAATGGTGATGATGAATGTAGATGATGATGACGATGATTATCAGATAATGAATGTGATGATTTTAGTGTTGGTGATTATTGTCAGATGATGATGGCGTTGATGATGATGGTGATGGTGATTATTGGATGATGGTAATGATGATGATGATAATAAGGTTATAGTGATGATAATTATGATGATGATGGTGGTGATGATTAGATGATGGTGATGATCAAATAATGATGGTGGTGATGGTAATGGTGATGATGAAAGTAGATGATGATGACGATGATTATCAGATGATGATGGCGTTGATGATGGTGGTGGTGGTTGTAATGATGAATGTAGATGATGATGACGATGATTATCAGATGATGATGGCGTTGATGATGATGGTGGTGGTAGTGGTAATGATGAATGCAGATGATGATGACGATGATTATCAGATGATGATGGCGTTGATGATGATGGTGATTATTGGATGATGGTAATGACGATGATGATAATAAGGTTATGGTGATGATAATTATGATGATGATGGTGGTGRTGATTAGATAATGGTGATGATCAGATGGTAATGATGATGATGATGACAATGATAATGGTGATAATGATGATAATGGTAATGAAGGTGGCGATGACAATGATCAGATGATATGGGTGATGATAATGATTAGTAGTGATGAGAAAAATGAGGGCGGATTGCAGTTTTAATAGGAGTTGCCATTGTTCTTCTCCTTTAGTTAAAACGCACTGTTCCAGTAATCCCTGTATGAATGGTGGAATTTGTGTCAACAAACCTACAACATACTGGTGCCAGTGTTTGTATGGTTATGACGGCAATCAGTGTGAAATAGGTAAGACATGCATGTGTGACTTCATCAAAGACACGCACACAAAGGATACCGGCAATTGTATAGGCAAAAGTTTTAAAAGAAATGAAATTCATAGAGACAAAAAAAGAAAGGAAAGGAAGAAAGGAAGAAAAGAAGGAAGGAAGGAAGGAAGGAAGGAAGGAAGGAAGAAAGAAACAGAAGAAAGGAACCGAAAGAAGGAAGAAACGTCTCTCATTTTTACTCATTTGAACTTCGACAAAAAACTATAAAGGCTTTTCTAAGGTTTCCTTTTTATTCTTTTGCTTTCTCTGCCTTTTCCTTTTCTTATTCCCCTCTCGTACATCGTAACGTTTGGGATGCCAATCTCCGCTACATTATTTTCAATACAAAAACTCACAATCTCTTTGTTAATCATTAGTTCTAAACCCAAACAAGGAATGTGGTCGCCGAGTGCAGGCTCGTATCGTGGGCGGTGAGTCCGCATTTCCCGGTTCATGGCCGTGGCAGGTTGGCCTCCTTGCAAAAGAAGACAAAAAACATTACTGCGGCGGCACGTTGATCTCAAAGGAATGGATCGTTACTGCTGGGCACTGTGTTCTTTTTAGAGAACCCGACGAGATTTTGGTGGTCCTGGGAGAATATGATCTCAGTGTGGCTGAAGGAAACGAGGTGATAAAGAACGTATCTACTATCATCAGCCACCCTCTCTATCGTTGGTGGACGAGTGATTATGACATCGCACTGATCAAAATAACTGAACCCCTTAAAATGTATAATCGGTTTATATACCCGATCTGTTTGCCTCTTAACACCGAACTCCCTCCTGCAGGAACGCAATTCACTATCACGGGATTCGGGAAGCTCGCCCACGGAGGTGCTGCCGCGAAAAGATTACAACAAGCAATCGTACCATTGATCTCGCATGATTTATGTAAGAAGACCTATGAAGGGAAAGCTATTATCACTGATAGGATGATGTGTGCGGGTCATGCGGAGGGTGGGATTGACTCATGTCAGGGAGACAGTGGGGGACCCTTTATCAAGGAGAAGTCCAATTACTGCTGGTACTTGTATGGGGTAATAAGTTGGGGTATAGGATGTGCTAACCCGAACTCTTACGGGGTGTACACTAATGTACTTATAGCAAGAAGCTGGATAAAGAATCAAACTAATGTCTAGGCATGCAAAGAAAAGAATAACTAAACCTCTATAAAGCGACCACTTTTCGCACGAGTGGTCGCTTTGCAGAGGTCCGAATTTTAAAGTAAACTATYTTTCGTGGTACATAAGGATTTGCATCACGTCTCTATCATCAAGAGCGCGCGGTTAAAGCAAATTTAATAAAGTTAATAAAGTTCCGTGTGGAAAACAATAGGAAAATACTGGTTTCTAACATCTGGGGATTCCCGGCAGATTTTAAACGACCGTGATCCTAAAATCCTGATGCCACGTCTTGAATCTAATCTCCATATCTTGGATTCCAGATTCCGCATGTTAAATTTCAAATTTCACATCTTTATTTCTAGATTCCTCATCTTATGTAGACCATTTGCAACAAATAAAAGAAATAAAATAGTTATAAAAGGAAGCCCGATTTTTTTTTGTCATCCTGTAACAGTCATGTGATTATTTCCTGCAAATGGCCTATTCCAGATTCCACATCAGATTACAAATTTTGGATTCAAGATTCTAGATTTACGCATTTTCATACTGGTCGCAAACAGCCAAGACCTCATAATCTAAACTACAAAATCTGTATTATCTCTTTATTCATACTTGCAGAATTGAGAATTGATATCAAATGGTGCGCGCACCAATGCAAAAAAAAAAAAAAAAAGAAAATATTTTCGGTTGTCGAAAAAACCATTAAAACTATAGAGCATCAGTATATAATATAATGAGAAACAGAGAAGGAGGGAGGTCGAGGAGAGGGAGGTCGGGGAGGGGTACTGCCCTGGAGGAAGATGTGAATGGGAAGAGAGGAAAGTCTGCATATCGTGCCTTTCTTCCGACCCATCCCTTGCTTTAAGTTCACCCTTTTCCCATCTACCATGTACCTACTGATCACCGGCCCATACCCCATTACCCTACAAACTATTGTTTTTGTTGTTATTACTCTAGTGGGTAAATTGGGAGCATTAACGTGATTTCAAATTTTACCGAACCCTGAAACAATTTCTGAAATAATCATGGCATGGTTTTCCCTTTGGTTATAATTTAAACTATATACCTAAGTACAACGTTTATACAACTGTTCATAAATTGTTACATTTTATCAAGTCTAACCTCGACCTGAAGTCATTGTTTTCTCTCAAGCGAATTCAAGGAAGGTCTTTTAGTTCTGGCAATAGACCGTTTTCTCAAGGTTGCGTGCGCATTCAACTTGACGAGCCATAAAACTGAAAAACGCAAATGAATTCTTATCGGGAAAAAATCATAGCAAGGTAGGATAATACTCATCATAAAGCTTGTGTTCTGGTATCGTGGCCCGTCAAGTTCTTTAAATTTGGATGCGCACGCAACCTTGAGAAAACGGTCTATACGGAACACGCGATAAATGATGACGTCTTTGTTGCATTTAGCAAGTTTAACCAAGATGGCGGCCATGACTTCACAAGCCACTAGACCACATGGAGGCATTCTGGATGATATTCCTTGAAATTCATTGGTCGCTGTCGATGACGTCATATATACCCGCAACTTCTTCCTTCTGATTCGTCGCCTTCTCTAGTACCACATTGCCCATATAAGAAAAATCTATGATGTAAGCTCCTGCGTCTCCAGATTTTCGACTGTTATTGTTGATAAATTTAACTTTTGAGGGGAGTTGCGTGATTTGAAGTTCGAGTGGTTTGTTATTATAAATGAGGGCTTGACGGACGGTTGCTTGGAAGACATGTAGTTTAACCACGATTGTTTTATTCGCTTGAAAAGAGTCTTGGATAAACCCTTTGAAGAAATCATTACTATAAGTGTATGGAGAGAGATGAATAGCCTGCAAGCAGGCAAGCAGGCAAGCAGGCAAGCAGGCATTAGGATAAATGGTTATTATCATTACAATACATACCACCTTGCTTCCATTTCTGTTATCCTTATATGACTCAAAGAACAGCTCGCCAGTCAATACCACAAGACTAACCCCCATACCAATAAACACACAGTAAAACACACCAGACATATCGCTGAACGTAAGCACATCACTGTGGGACACTATGGCAGTGCTGGACTCTAAATGGAAAGATTCTTGACTTAGGATCTTGAACGGATATTTGTCAACAAATTATTGTCGACTTTAACACAACTGCAATGTTGACTGAATTTATATTAAGATTTGTATATGTTTGTTTGTTTGCGGTTTGTTGGTGGGTTGGTGGGTTGGTGGGTTGGTGGGTTGGTGGGTTGGTGGGTTGGTGGGTTGTTTTTCCATCAAACATCATATTATCAAGTACCTGTTGTAGTATCGGTGTCGTCACACTGTCCTCTAAGCCACTTTTTCTTCAGGGCAGTTATATAATCCTTCTGTCTTAGTTCCAAGATACTAATACTGAACTGAAGAGTGAAGGGCGAATCTTTTGGTAATCCAAAGCCATAACCAAACGTTCCAAATTCCCTGTAAAAATGTCTGAAATAAGTCTCGCAGACTCAGATACTAACTCAGACGCTAGCGCTTTTTTTCCCTAGATCCAGCTCTAGACGTTAAAATCGGACCTGAAACAGCCTGGAATTTAGTTTGTTAGGTTAGGGGGGATGAAAACCAGAGAACCCGGAGAAAAAATCTAGAATCAAGGGACAGAAAAATTATGCTGCTGTGAATCCAGGAACGATAATACAATAATAATATAATATAAAATAAAGGTGGATAGCGCGACTTCAGGTCAAAACAAAAGGTCAATTTCTATACTGTACTTCTATAAACGCATTTTATGTGCTTTATATCTTTTATATCTTATATCATTATGAGAACGATGCATGACCGAACAAACGAATTGGACCAAGCAGATGCAATGCAAACAAAAGAGCATACCGTCCAACGATTTGTAAAGTTTCACAAGGTTTCTGTTGGATGTAGTACTCAAGGATCACAGTATCATACAAGAACGCATAGTTTCCCTTCCTTGCACGTTCCACACCGACCGTTGTGTTCTCAACGAGAGAATTTGCAGCTTTCATAAACTCCCACATGGTAACAAAAGTAGGTATGCTAGAAGTTTGGAAGAACATTTGCCCCTGCGTGTTTTGTATGGTGCCGTAATGGATCTTAACTTGTCGTGCTAAGTCTTCTACTGAATTGATAGCTGTGCTGAAGCGCTCCACGATGAGGAAGGATGCCAAGTTTGCTGTGTATGTTGCTCCTGGGGGAAAAGAGAAGCAATGATTAGGAGAAAATGGAATAGAAATGAGAAAAGAAAAAGATTCAGGCGATTAGCAAGAGAAGGAAGAAAAAGGAAAGACGAAGAGAAAATGGTGATGATGGTGATGATGGTGATAACCCATCCAGTAATCCCATTTTTGTTTTTAGATTTAGATTGGGCTAAGCGATTGTCCCAAAAAATAAACAGAAATGTGAGACACCAAACAGGTCTTTATTTCATATGTAGTAAGCATGGCTAATAAAGTTCAGTTTTATAAAATATTTGATATATATAACGCGCGCTGATTGGTTGGCTCGGCGTTTTTATATCAGAGGACAGAGACACGGTCGCGCAAAGTCGTTCCAAAATATTTTATTTTTAAAAGCAATATAAACCGCGCGCGCGCATTTCTTTATTCTGTGTTTTAAACACTTTGGAAGCTGTGGGGCACTAGAAAAGCAAAACAAACACTCAGCTTGCTTCTCTCGTTTGTTGTACAGCTCCCAGCGTGTTGATATCACAGAACAGAGACATGACCGCGCGTTTTATATTCCTTAACCTTACCAATAATCAGTACAGCAAACCACCAGACGCCAACCACCACCCTTCCCGACGGAGAGACTGGATGGAGTACATCAGSGCCTTGGCTGACGTAATATGCAAATGATGACCAGATTGAGTTAAAAAAGCTCAGGTAGTTCTTGGATTTGGCAACATGACGAGGGACAGTTTTCTCACTCTGCGCCTGCGCACACCGGCCGTGGTAACCATAGGGACTGAATGTACTGTGGATCCAGAGAAAGATCCCGACACCGAGTGCTGTGAACACAATGGCTGAAATAAAACAAAGAGATGCGTGTGAATTAAGTGTTAAGTATGGTACTGAGTGTGYGTCAATGGAAAACTGTCCCCTATTATAGACGTGCGAAATAGCTAGAACGAACAAGAACGATTTAAAAAAAAATACATTAGTACAAAGTTGTTTGCATACGAAGAACAAATCAAATCAAAAATTAGCTTAGGAAATCGCACGTTCTCGAGTACAATTCAGAGTTTATAGGTACGAGTGATGTTTTGAAAATTTTCAAAATTGGACAAGCCTTTAAAGACGAGTCCAATTTGAGAACTTTCAAAATATCACTGAGTATCATGGATAAACTCGTGGTACTCTGTCAACGTCTCTAGCTATTTAGGAACAGGACCGGCGTCATTAACATGTTTATCTCAGCCGCGTGAAAGTCTAACCATGCATTACCAGATGCAATTGTAATGGCAGGCACTTTCTCCTCAGTTATTTTAGGACCCTGAGTCAGTGTTTGTCTTGCCGGGGCTTGAACCCACGACCTCCCGCACAACATAGCGACGCTCTTACCAATTGAAGGTATGCGTCAAACATTATGTACGTATACTTACCAAGCCACAGATGAAAGTCAAAAGGCCTGAGAAACGAAAAGACTTTGTACCCGCTGTCTTTTTCTTTAGCCATGAGGATTGATAAACCAACATCCATATATGGTTGAGTGAAGTCAATAACGCTCTGACGCTGGGAACTGATGCTCAGTGGACCAATTGCGAGATCAGCATTCTAGACAAGAAACACTTTGTCAATGTTTTAAGACAAGACTAATGGTGAATTATAAATCATAGATGCATCAATATGGCATGTTTTCATATCATATACGATAGTATTAAAGAAGGTAAAAAAACCACGGTACACGCATTGTGTAAGGTTATTTAAGTTATTTCAAAAAAGGTTGGTGAAG
>NW_022260830.1:243021-253727 GCF_009602425.1 Actinia tenebrosa | reverse complement strand
TTGATGACGATGATAATGATAATAATAGTTTCATGGTCATCACTCAAGCGAATTCCTGAAAGGACTATAGAATCGTGTCATTTTTTCAATTGTTTTTCTTATTATTTAATGCAGGAATCTGATGGCACTACCGCTGTACACATGGCTTGTACATACGGCTCGTTCGAGATCCTCAAGGTTCTTATCAAGTCAGTGTCATACATCTACTGTTATTCTCAGTCAGAYAAGCAAGGACTGACTTGTCTGCACAAGTAAGTGATGATGTGAAGAGGGCTATTTTCGCGTGTCATTTTTCAATTGGTTGATGTGGGATATGTGAACACTACTGGTTAATCGTCATTATGCACACACTTTATAATAGCGATGTTTGCGCTGAGGTCACCTATTAATATCAATAGACCAACCAGACCTCTATTGGCTACTAAAACAGATATCTTTTGTCTTAATGGTTGGCAAATTTGAATGAGAAAHGATTCCTGATGTCAATGTTTGTAAACAGTAAATATCGCTATAGTAACTGGTGTTTTCTTGCCTTACTACAGAGCAGCGATGTATGACCATGTCGACATAGTGAGGTTTTTAATTGATCAGGTAAAGATTTTGAATTAGCTCAGAAATATAATTGTTTATTCTTTGCAAGAGTTAAAACCTTTGTGCATACCACTATTTTAAGTGCACAGACAGGGCACAGTTAAGATTTTATTTGATCTATCCGATTTATCGTCTTTAGGGTATTGAACTAAATGACTTGGATAATGAATTGCGCACACCCTTGTTATTAGCCGCGTCACGTGGTTGTACTGGTGCGGTTGAGATATTGTTAGAACACGGGGCGGATACTACCTGCAGAGATTCCATGAACAGGACGGTACTTCATTCTGCTGTGGGGCACTCTGATACGCTGGCAGCACTATTGAAAGTAAGTCCATTACCTAGTTTCCATCCATCTGTCCATCCGTCCGTCCATCCATCCATCCATCCATCCATCCATCCATCCATCCATCCATCCATCCATCCATCCACCCACCCACCCATCCATCCATCCACCCACCCATCCATCCATTCATCTATTCATCCATTCATCCATCCGTCCGTCCGTCCATACTGATATGCGAGCAGAATTACTAACCTGCACATGCATCGACGCACTAAGGCAAGCTATAAATTYATTGTTTGATATTATTTCTTACAGCATGTTGGAATTCGTGGAATGATAAACACAGTTGACGAGCACGGCTCAACAGCACTTCACTACGCAGCTCAAGGGGGATTCCTAAAGGTGAGACATGCGCTTCTATACACCAAATATCTCACATTCTTTTCTGCAAATGAACACTAACCAAACTGACTTTCTGGAAAGTCAAAGATGGGGTAGCGGTAGTAACCGTCGCCTCTTACCCCAGGGGTCTCGGATCTCCTGGACTCGGTATCACACATTTTTTAGCCCCCTCCGAAGGCTACCCCATATATTTTCTCTTGGGATCCCTGTGTTAAATTTTATGGCACAGGAAGTCCAAGGAGCAAAAAATTTCCAAGAAATAGCAGGTACWTGAGTAAGACAATGTCCAAATCTTTTACTCTACATTGTTGGTCGCAAATGAAGTATCTATCTCGCATTATTCGTTGGAGTGCAAACACGCACACACACACGAGTCTTTTGGTAAATACATACGCTTCGACAAATATGTCAAACAATAAATTGTTATTTAAATAAAACAATAATTGAGCTATTGAGCTTATGACCTTAGCGAATCACGGATCATGTATATAAATAAAGCAAAAGGTATACAGATACGATAGAAAATAATGACAGCTGATTGACAGCTTCACAGAATATTATGGGTTACCCAAGCTGATCTTAGTAGCGTTTCGGCCTGAGGGCCGAAACAAAAATACACTTTCTAAAAGCCCATTTTAGCCTCCCCCTCCCCTGAATAGACAATGCTTATACTAATAKATAACGCTATTGAAATGTCTCGATGGATTTTATGTCCACTATCAGAACGTGTGTCTATTACAAAGAAGATGGACGAGATCAAGTTCCAACTACCAGGCTTCTGTCAAAGTGCGTAACAATCGAGGAGAGTTACCGTTACACCTGGCCGCGAGGTATGTCTCGATATACGTAAACAGAACTCTTGGTTATCAATAGACCCCTTCACAGTTCCCTCAGTACGATATTTTGTGTCAAAGTCATTCACCCTTACTTCAAAAGACACTTAAAAGAACTCGAATTGGTGAGATGAATGACTTTGACACAAAATATCGTACTGAGTAGGCTTTGTTTACTAATGAGGCCTTACTTGCCTCGCTTYCATTCAATTGTTCCTAGTCCCAACCGAGTTTGGCGGTCATTTTTGAAAGTCGTGTATGCAAATCTATGAGCGATTTGTTGAATAAATATTTTGCCATGGTTGAGCAATCATTTATATACAAGAAGCAGGCCTCACAGATTCACCATAAACGTTTTGAAAGGTTTTAGATTATTTTCTGCTTTCCTTTTTAATTTTTCCTTTTTAATTTTTCCTTTTATTCATTTATTCGATTTTTTCCTACTTTTATTTTTATGTTTTAAACCGGAATTTACTACAAAATGTTTTCGATTTTCTCAACGCCCGCGAAACGGCCTCAATAGTTCTATTAAATAATGCCTTATCTTTCATCATTTTTTCCTCCGCTAGAAATGGTTGGATAGACATTGTCAAGAAACTGCTCCACGCTCGTGGCTTCCATCAGATCGACGCAGTCAACGACATAGAGAGAACACCATTGCACTGCGCAGCGGAAGAGGGACATAGTAACTTGGTGTTTCTGTTACTTGAACACCAGGCCAGCCTCCTCAAGTAAATACATTAGACTCTCATGTAGAGCCGTGGCTATATGAGCGATTTTTTGCTTGTGCAGGCGACACGATTTTTCGAAAGCAAAAACGCATGGTGAAAAATTGCACGTGCAGCGACCGTTGCATAGGCGAAGCGACAGCTGAAAAGATCGAAAAAAGAAAAAAACATCGCGGGAAATCAATCAAATTAGTTTTTTTGTGGCAATGTCACAGACTTTGTATCTTGAGTAGCCACTCTGAAATTTTTTTGCTGCACCCGAGACGCTGGACGTCGCCTGTGCAAGCAAAAAATCGCTTGTTGATTGACTCAACTTTAAATGTTTGCGTTTGATTAATCCGCAGAGCAGAAACTTGTTTTGGTGACAAGGCTGCGCCACATGGTGCGATTGTCATGAAAAATATTGCATCAATTGTCACGTAAGACAAAAACGAAAACGCACCGTGCGTCCRCTTTTATCGTTGCGATTAACGCACTGCAACGTTGGTAGCATTGGCGGGATGTTGTCAGCCAATGAAATGCGWCTGTATCGCTGTGCTAGCTTAGTCTCAAGTATAGAAGGATTCCAGAAACGTGAAACGCATTTCCACAATTTTAATGCCTCAGGAATCGCTTCACTTGTGTTTACGAGGACGTCCTAAATATTGTCATCAACAACACAGTACTTTGAACTCCAAGTAAAAAGAAGTTACGCGTGTCCAAGAAACCTCACGATTCCTAGCGCGCAGTACCTTATGGTTTATTTTTATTCAAATTTTATGATTTTCTTTAGGGACAGAAATGGTAAGACAGCACTGCACTTGGCTGCTGCTAAAGGGTCCTTGAAGTCAGTAGCAATCATCCTGCGAGCCAAACCTCGCTGTATTAACGAAGTGGACAAAGATATGGTAAACGTAGCTGTTGTTTAAGTTGTTTATTGTTGTGGCTGCTAATGTTGTTTTGTTGTTTCTGCTTCTGCTATTGTTGCTGTTGCTATTGCTGTTGCTGCTACTGTTGTTGTTGCTATTGCCTGTTGCCTGTTGCTGTTGCTATTGCCTGTTGTTGTTGCTATTGCCTGTTGCTGTTGCTGTTGCTATTGCCTGTTGTTGTTGCTATTGCCTGTTGCCTGTTGCTGTTGCTATTGCCTGTTGCTGTTGCTGTTGCTGTTACTGTTACTGTTGTTACTGCTGTCGTAACGTCAATCATTTTGTTTCTTACAGAACACTGCTTTGCACATGGCTGCTCAAGGAGGCCACGCCCACATCGTATGCTTCCTGCTGTCAATCAAAGACCAGAAGGTTCTTCCTAACGCATACAACCAAAACGTACTGGACGTGGCTGTARCWAATGAACATGCGGAGGTTGCTATGGCAATAGCTGAACACAAGAGGTATGACCTCGGTATGACCTTTTGTGTAGTTGGTATTCCTGTGGTGGACAACATATTGTCAAGTTTTGGTTGTAGGGTACCTGTGGTGCACGGCGCGGGAAGCATCACGTTAGTAAATATAACCAATCAGGGTGCGCGCGTTTTATAAAAGTTTCTTGAAGCGATACGCTTTAGGAGACATTCATAATCTAACTTTTGTGGTCTTAAGAAAAGATATTGCCCTGAAAATAAAAGAGAATGATATAATTTGCTGGTTTCCAAAAAAAATAAGAGATATATTAAAAAAAAAAATTCTGCAAAAACTTAGACTATTGTTGTGTTTTGTTTTGTTGTTTGTAAAATGATTGTCACGCCTCATCCAGACACCTAGAGGGCAGTAAGTTTATTAATTGCGACTGATGATTGGATGATATAACAAACAATATATTATTTTTTTGAAGGTGGCGTGACGTGTTGAGGCGTGCTCCTCGAGGAGCTGAAGGACAGATGCAGGTTCTAGTAAAGGCAATACCCCATGTGGCAGAGGTATGAAAAAATGTCTTCTACGCTTTCCATTTCTTTCCCTACCCTTCTCTTCCTCTTTTCCATTCCTTCTTCCTTCAGAGTTCTCTTTCCTCCCCCCTCCCCCATCCCCTGTTGTTTCCTCTCTCCTTTCATCCATTTTCCATTTCTCCCTCCCTCCCTCGCCTCTTCCTTCCTTCCTTCCTTCCTTCCTTCCTTCCTTCCTTCCTCCTATTTTTCTTCACCGCCGTCCTTCCTTTCTTCTTTTCTCCTTCCTTCCATGTTTTCTTTCTTAGTTCTTTCCCAATCTTATTTAGCTTACTGTCGCTTACTGTAATTCATTTATAGAAATTCCTTGATAATTGTGTGACAACGTATGGRCCTCCTGACAGTCCTCATTACAAGGTATGGTAACTATGACTGGGGTCCCTGTGTCAGAAGAATCATTTGATGTTCCCAATCAGGAACAGCWAATGATTCCACAGGAATTCCATCTYCCATGCATTCCGATATTACAGGACGTTTATCATGAACAGTATTTGATAGTCAAATACCCTGGTAGCTAGAGTTGCACTCGGCTCCGCCTCGTGCAACTCTTACGCTGCCATCTTGCTCTCCCAACTRTCCGCGTGCACCATCAAAATAWATTTACGCATTGCTAGAGCATTGGTTAAATAAACTCTCGTCGTATTGTATTGTATTTAACAAATAAAACAGCTGTTTCCGTGCTCCGTTCAGTAATAAAGCACGCAGGAAGTGACGTAAGTGTAAGGAGAAGATGAGCCGTAGGCGAGTGCTTCTCAATCTTCTTCTCCCTTCACTGATAAACACAGTTTTCGACCAATCARCACGCGCGTACTATCCTAACTATATAATAAAGCGAATCAACGAAAAGTTTGCGTTCGTTCATCTAATAAAAACCCAAATAGTTTTTGATAAATAACTATTTATTTGCTTGTTCAGGTGTCGTACGACTTCCGTCTTCTCCAAGGAATGGCGGATGAGAACGATGGTCATTGTGGTTCGTTAGATGCGTTGGAGGTTTGGTTTCCTCACTTATCTTTCCTAGTCTCTACTGGATTAGAGGCTTTGCGCCATTCACGTGATGGCAGCCATGACAAGAGGCACAATAATGGAGCCTTTTCTCCAGGAAAACTAAATTCTTTCTCATGTAAATAAAATTATACCAGATTCAATTGTTCTTGTTTCCTGTCATGGCTGCCATCACGTGATGGTGCAAAGCCTCTATATCTTTAAAAACGTAACAAACCTTTTTTTAATTCGAAAAATACCACTGTGTTTGACGATTACAGACTCATTTACGCAGGGTTAGCCTTATTTCAGTGTCAAATGATTCATAAATACCAACAGTAAAGAATGTAAAGAATGCACTTTGAAATAGGTTACTTGCATCATAGCATCATTTACTACCACTACCAAAATCCCTTTCACACTTTCTTTTGTTCAGTTAAATAGCACCAATCGACCTACTATTTCCATGAGGGAATACACCTTGTATGAGAAAGAAAATTCGCCAAGCATTTTGGTAGTCGTAATGAAATGACACCCTCATGCAAACGTCCTATTCCACGAACTTTTACTGGAACGCATGAATATTCTGCACAAAATCGCGGCTAAACCTGAGCAAAAGAGAAATCAATACCAGAGTGTGTTGGCTGTGAATGAATGAATGAGCTTTATTTCAAGAGGGTAACACATGACAGTTATAATTTAAACAAAAATCATACTGATAACCCAGTGGCTATCACCCAGTGGCCCCAGTGGCTGTACGTGAGAAAGCGCACTGGCAGCCCGCTAATGTCTACGACGTTGAATATCTATTGTAAGCTGAAACTTTCACCTTTGCTTAGAGCTCATTGTACATTTGTTTTCATTTTGTAGACGATGGTGAAGCACAAAAGACTTGGCTGTCTTACACATCCGTTGTGTCAGGCCTTCCTCGACATTAAATGGTAAACAGTAATAAGATACCTAATGATAGAAGGGGAATTAGAATGGATGGATGGATGGACAGAAGGACAAACGGAAGGAAGGAAGGAAGGAAAGAAGGAAAGAAGGATTAGCCGAATACACTACTCTTAAACATACCATAAGGGGAGTTAGAATGGATGGATGGACGGAAGGACGAACGGAAGGAAGGAAGAAAATAAGTATAGAAGGATTAGCTGAATACACTACTCTTAAAAATACTATAATTTCTAGAATGTGCGATCTTAGCTTTCCTTTTGAAATAGAAAACAAAGCAAAAAATAGAATAATGAAACAAACAACTCCTGGATTCGAGGCTAAGCCCGCAACTTTTAGAAATAATGGTATGTTTAAGAGTARTAAATTTAATAGAGGATGAATGAATTAAATTGAAAAGGATGGATGGGTAAAATGAACACAAATGCGGAATAAACAAATGAACAAGCTAATGAATGAAATCCAAATGGATTGTTAAATGATTTTATTATAACTTTTGTACTAGGCGCAAAGCTGGCCTTAACGAAGTCATTCCTCAGTTCATTCTGTTTTTCACATACATCGTGTCTCTTGGGACATTCATCATGTACCAGCCGTGTGCGATATCCGATAGAAATCCTAACAAATTCTCCATGGTAAGTTCCATCTTACATTCCTGTTTTTTGTTTTTTGTTTTTGTTTTTGTTTTTGAAAACRGGAACGTCAAACGATGAGGACTGGCCTTGAAGCATGTTTGCTTCGTAGGCACCTATTCTAAAACAACAAACGTGGTGCAGCTTGKTCTAGCTTGGGTACAAACATCTCTTGGTTATGTCTGTTGTGAAAAAAATAACTGTATTTCTTCAATACAGCAAGGAAGTCACAATAGAGGCTTTSCACCATCACGTGACGGCAGCCATAAGCGTTGGATGGCAGGAACAATGCGATCGTTTYACATGAGAAARAATTCAATTCCCGAGAGCAAAGGATTTTTATTRTTCTGYCATCTAACCACAGTAGGCAGCCCAAGCTATATTATKGGYGCCGGCAYGTGATGGTGCAAAGCCTCTGTAGGGAAACTGTCTCTTATACATCTCCCCCAGTGTTTAACGTTACGACATTTGTGGTAACATTTTCAAACTTTTTTCTATTAACAGAATAGAAATGTCAGCTGTGTGAAGGGAGACATTTTGTACTACGGTACATGGGTGAGTCCTATGTAATACAGTTAGGTCTCTATGTTTACTTTACTTATCTTGATATTGATAAGTGATATGTCAGTACTGTGCTTACTCTACTTATCTTGATATTGATAGGTGATATGTCAGTACTGTGTTTACTTTACTTTATCTTGATATTGATAGGTGATATGTCAGTATTGTGTTTACTTTACTTATCTTGATATTGATAGGTGATATGTCAGTACTGTGTTTACTCTACTTATCTTGATATTGATAGGTGATATGTCAGTACTGTGTTTACTCTACTGTATTTTATTATTTTATTCTCTTGGGAATGATTGCAAACCAGAAATACTGATAACTTTGCTTATAATACACTCAACAAAATTACTCGATTCTGATTGGACAAGAGGAGTACAATTAAATCCCGAATTGTACTCTGTAGAGTCCCAATTAAATTCCTCAATTTTGTTGAGTTTATCATTAAAAAAAATCGCACAAACTTCTCGTACAATTCGGAATTTATAGATACTCGTCTAATTGGACTCGCCTAAAAGGCTCGTTCAATTTTGAAAACTTTAAAAACATCATTCGTACCTATAAATAGCGCAGCGTAGCCGTTACGTCATAAAAACGAAGACAAAGGCGAAATTCGGACAAACAAACTTACAATTTAATTTTCACAGCCGATCGCAGTTGATCTTAGTTTACATGGGTTATTATTGTAACTTTAAGTAAAAATAATAAAATCGGTTCGTATAATCCTCCTAGCGGCTAAACAGAATGCAATGTTTGTCCGAATCTTTAAGCTATTTTTAGAATCAGCGCGCTGCGCTATTCCGAATTGTACTCGTGATCGTGCGATTTCCTATACTAATGATTTTTTTAAATATTTTTTATAGCCTTTTGAGGTCCGTAACGATGGGTTACTAACATTACGAGTGCTGTACTGGATATGCCTTAGTATATGTTGCTTAAGAATACCAAAAGAAATCTCTGTTATGAGACAGGTGAGTGCATGAAGGCAAGTGGTAAACATCGATTAATTGATCTTAGATTTAGGAAGCTTTACATTAGGTCYAACTAACCAGTCTGAGCTTGCAAGGATGCTTATCGTTTAAACCAATCCATCCGGTTGGAAACTCGTTTGTTAATGGTAAGAAAAGAGCGGGAAAATTTGACTTCCGACAAATGGCACACGCTCGYGTCTACCGGAAGTACAGAAAAGAGCGGGAAAGGGGGACTGTCTCAATCACAAGATCAAGTTTGCCGAATGTCGCGATATTTATGTTATTRTTTATTATTATTATTATTACAGTATCATTAATATTTTATTATTATTATTATACTATATCATATTAATATTTCCATTTTCCCAGGAAATGTCGCGATACTTATATTATTATTAATTATTATTATTATTATTATTATTATTGTTGTTAATATTATATTAATATTTTCATAAACCGTTTTCCCAGGGAATGTCGCGATATTTCACCGATGTTGAGAATGTATTCAATATTATCGCCTTGATCGTCACGATAGTCTTCTTCCTGTACGTGGTGCCCTTCGGTCGTCCCGCGAAGAACTCTGACACAAGCGGTTACCTTCTGACAGTAGTTCTCGTGATCTTCAGTGGAGTGCTCTTTATCAAGCATTTGAGGAAGTACGTGCATATATTCTACTGTAATTCTTAAGCATTGTACATGTGCGGGTAAATGTTACGACACAAAAAACGGTTACGGGACGCTAGTCAATTAATCAGAGCGCGCGTATGTTATATTCAGTAGACGTGTTTTTATTAAGCTTCTAAGGAAGTTGTATATATATTCTACTTTATTTCCTGTTGAGCAAAGCACAGTTACGGTTACAGCGCTCGTGCGTTATATTTAGTGAGGTGCTTTATCGTTCACGGCATGGCTCATGAGCATACGCATTACACGTTCTGAGACATCTTTCCTGAACCAATRCGAGGGGTGTGGTACATTTGTAATATGGTGTAAAATCCCACTGCGTACTTTGCCTACTCTCGYACCTTAGTTCTGTTATCCGTCATACTAAATCTGCTCCAAAAACATTTCTAACRAATATCGATATCTTTTTTTTTTCTTTTCAGTTATAAAATCTTTGGTCTGTATGTTACCATGGTGATCAAGATCATCAGGACTTTTATCAAAGTAAGTGGCCGGGGTGGACTGGACCTAATAACATGGCAGTACTCATTATGTTAGACTGATTCAATAAGTCGTAGTCCCTCGTTAAGAAGTCGAAAGAGAGCGAACTGGGACCGACTTACGGAATCATCCTAACATTATGTGTAAAGGTCAAATCTAAAAGTTTACAGGAGTATACTGAATATCTATTGCCCTATTTCACTATGACGTCACATCAAAACATTGTATTGTTTGTATTGTTTAAACGCAAAGGATCATGGTCATCGGTTGGTGTCAAATCAACGCAAATTCACCGAAAATTGTTCTAAAACCCGCATCAATCCACGAAGAGAAGTAGAATAGCCAGCAAACGCACAGAACATTTTTTAGTACATATTAACACACATAACTGAAAACCAGGGCATTTTAGATTAAACTGTTTCGCTAGGAGAAAATTTTGTTGAATTTTCTATTGGATTTGGCGATTCTATCCCCCACATAAACAAKCAGTGACGTCATATGGCCGCCATATTGGATGACGTGACAAAAGAAACCAACACCATTTTTTAATTCAAATCAACCAACATGGCGGCCATGACGTAATATGCATATATGATAAAAAGTAGTGACCRAAAGTACACCATAGATCGAGGGAATTATATAAATCGGTGTGAATATTCTACTCACATTTACTTTT
>NW_022260830.1:201445-229165 GCF_009602425.1 Actinia tenebrosa | reverse complement strand
ACTTTAATATATCGAATCTAAAATATCTTCAAAAAATTAACTGCCGGTTATTTAATCCGTGCCAGGAAGTCTCATCATGAGTCCCACGAAGAGAGTCGACGTTCGTATTCCCAGCATTGAAATCTGTTGAAATTGAAATCTGTTAAGCAGAGGAGAATCATTTGAAGTCTTTCTACAAAGAATATAATACTTTGAATCCATTAGAGTTCGATTTAGTTTAGAATTAGGATTGTATTTTAGTTAAGATGTTGAAAACCATCCATTTCTTGGGATTCCTGTGGTAATGCCCTTAACACAGGAAGCCCAATACGTAAGGCCTATCCTGGATAATTCATTCTGTGTGTATATAAAGTATCATTCGTTGTTTAGTTAAATGTCTCCTAGCAACCAGCCAATATCCGATCATTTCTTTATCAACATCAAAACAAAATATATCTCTTCTTTACATCACTGTCTAATCATTTATTAGCCCTATTATTCCAGAGAAAACTATTTTTTTTAATTCACTTTTCTTGTGTTCTCGTCGTTTTACAGACAATTATAATTCTACTAACAACAAAACGTTATCTTATTGCCTCAAAGAAATAAAAACTTACATCAAAAAGAATAGCACAATTGTGAGATAAGATACGTTGTCTTTACAAAGACACTTCATGTATTATATCAATTTTCTTTTCTCAGAATTGTGATACAACAAAATAAAGATAAAAACTCAGTTAAGAATCTTTTCAACGCGTAAAATGTTAACTTTTTGTTCAGAATATTGTTTGAAGTAATTTATCCTTAACCTCATAATCTTTGTACCCAATTAGTAATCTAAYTAACGAAAAATACTATGGAATTCGAGGGCGCATTTTCTTCGACAAGGATACAATTTTTAAATTTCAAAAATCTCAGAAACCAGAATTTGAACAATTTTGCTATGGGAAAATTGGGGTTACACGAATAAAGAATTCAACAGCTAAAATTCTTATTTGAGAAATTTTGACTTTATTTTTCAGTACTTTCATATGTAAAGGTTGTTAAACCAATGGCTATAATGAGTCGTTTTGTCGAGAGSCTAGTCTTGAAAACTTTCTGTAAGKWACTTTAAAATAYATATATTTCTGCATCTTCTTGGCAAGCTAACGTGAAAAAAGCCAGCTTGTTTAATGTCGATAAATCTTATTCTTAAAAACGTTATTTTTGTTGATGTTTGAGAACGAGAAAGCGCTTCAAAATCAAGCCAAAAATATTTACATATTACCAGCTGTTTTGACCAAATTTTTGCTAATTAAATTGATTTAGTCATTCATTTGGAACCTACTCGAAGTTGGATAACAAATCTCGCGAAAACAATCAAAAGATTTACAAACAAGAGTCAGATTTACGTCAGAGTATAGTTTCGCTAATACTCTKGTATGATGCTAAAGCCATCAACATTTTGTTCTTACGAACCATGGAAAAATGCGATGTGATCTTCACAAGAAGGCGTTCCGGGTTTTTAGGAAGGAATGCATTTGTCCTATTCTATTCACACTCAAACGTCATTAGGCGGTTGTTGGCTCTTGTTCAAAATGACGAGTTAGGCCACTAGGGACCTCATTACGCCATTTCTTGATCTTCTTCATAAGAACTCGCTTGTATCTAACAACAATGGCGAGCTAAATAAAGCTACACACGCTTTATTGGTCGGAATAATGCCCTCCAGTGTTGTTCATAAAAAAAAGCCAAAGCTTCGCGGTGAAACAAAGGATCAAGTTAATTTGTGCGGTCTTCCTTAGATCAGCATTCCGCGCGTTATGCAAAAACCCGCTTTTTTTCACTGAAAACCTGACGCGCGGCAAAGCCGAAGCCCGCCAAAATCGTCTGATAGCCACCTTGTTTTACAAGGTGACTCACAAACGTGAAGGTAAAACTCCGTAGGTAGCAGAGGCCTACCTCKTCATTCACAGCTGAATTCTTATTGCGCGCTTAGCATGACGAGCAGAAGTCAACCTTGACTGTCCTTTTTCAAGCCGTTCGAGTCGACCGTGACACGTCTTCTTGTCCAAATTCAATAGTTTTGAATACAGCACAAGAGTATAGTTTATGCGCGCTGCCGTAAAATAAAAGAAAGCAACAAGATTTTTTTCTTTTTATCTCAAGGACKTAAACCCGGAAGACAACGGGCGCTCGATAGAGTTTTTCTCAAGAGCTTGTGCGGCCACATCGGTATAATTGAAGTGATCTCCATAACAATACCATCGCTTTTTATGAATGCTGCGTTGATTTTTGAATATGAATCAGAATCTTGCTTTGTGGATTAATTGGCTGGCAAGAAAACAGAGAATAACATACACCAACGCCGGGCTTTGACATCGACCGAAAAAAAAACCGGCCAAAAAATTTCGTCGAAGTTTTTGTTAGTTAAACAAACGTGTCTCTTTACTTCAGAATCAAATTTATTTACTCTGATATCCGCTTAAATTAGATGTAAATATCAAAGCAAACACGTTATCGACTTTGGAATGATTAATCTAGTGGGGTCAAGCTGTGTTTCAATAAAAGTGTAGCCTAACGTGCTACACATAAGCACTCGAAAAAACTGATTGAGCAACGTCGTTGGTTAACCATCTCTTATGAAAAATGAAATCAAACATAGCGGTTTTAATGTAAGTGAATTTAGGTCTGTCCCTTCTGGGGCCTTGTTAACTTGTCTTGGTCTGATTATTAATGCAGGTAAATAAAGTTACAGGTTCGTTCTCATTGTGYTGTGTTCTTTTGATGTTTGGAATGATTATGGTAATTAAATATTTCTAAAAACTCTATTGTTCACATGCAACGCCAGAAATGTAAATAGCTTTGTCAAGCTTCACACACGAAAAGCCTCGTCCTTGTTCGGAATCAAATCATTTGTCGAGACCCTATTGAAGGCGAACGTAGTTTGTGCAGACAAGTTTGAAGTTGGTTCGTTCCGAAGATGAGTACCAAAGATGCTAACCACATTAAGAGACCTATGAATGCTTTCATGGTATGGTCAAGAGAGAAAAGAAAGACTCTATCTCAAGCAAATCCAAGAATGCACAATTCTGAAATAAGTAAAATTTTGGGCGCCCAGTGGAAGCAGATGGAGGAGGAATCTAAACAACCTTACATACAGAAAGCCAAAGAACTTCAAGCACAACACAGTAGAGACAACCCAGGATATAAATACAAGCCTAGGAGAAGAAAACCTAAACAAAATATGCTGAAGAAAACACCGTATCCATTCCCATATCCAAGTCCTGACGGCGCTCAACATGCAGCACTCAAGATGGGCTATCCAAATGCCATGCCGTCTCCCGAAGCGGTCTACCAGCAATATTTTCAAGTTCCACAACCCAACTATCAAGTATACGATATGTCAATGCATGCCCCAAGACAGGCACACTCTTACGGCGGTGGACCTCCTCACAGCTCTGCCGTCCATGAATTAGCTTACCCTGTTCGCAGTGAAATTATGCAAGGTGGACATCTCTATGGAGGACCCATCGACTYTCCACCAACCACTAGTGCTTTCTCTAGCTCTCAGAACATTCATGTACAACAAGCTCAAGATCACAGTTCTCCACCAACGTATCCCGCCTTGTTTACTCAACGACACATGTGATTGCAGCTTTGATACTGGTAGCTAGTTATTTMTCTTTCTTTTGAGTTTTTGTAATTGATTGTGTGCCTAACATCCTTCTCGACAAGTGATATCTTCATTCACGTCTCTATGAAGGCTTAACTCTCTGTTGATCATTTGTTTTCCATTCAATATTTGAAGTGACTTATGACAGCTTATGTAATTTACTTATCTTGCCTAAAGGTTTAGCCTTAAAGCAGATCCCTTAAAGCYATGATTATTCTGATAGACTCAGTTCACAAGCAATCAGGCAAGAAACGTCCATCAATGGAGGCTTCAGAAATATCATAGATGAAATTTATTACTCTTAAAATGACTAGTATCTGTAGACGTTCCTAAGCCCAGCTGTGGGAGATATTGAAGACTCTTTAGTGGCTGTTTTATTGCCCTGATTGATATAATAACTACTGTAAATAGCTTGTTGATTAGGAAAATATTTCAATATGGCCGATGCAAACTTGTACGTAATAGCAACTTTTTCATCTTAGCGCTGACGGGAGACAACTAAAAATTCTTYCTTCGAAACCAAAATCTTTATGCTCAACAAGATAGAATCACTGTTTAAATTTGCTCCATCTAAGTAAGAATATTTCATTGAATCCGAAAACAGTAGAAAATAGCATCGATGCTTTATTCGACTCGGACTGGTAGACTCGAGGTTTAAACAAAGCTCAAGAGAATTTTCTCTCTCTCGTTTTCCTTGATCTTAACGGCATATATATTTGTATATCCTCTCTCATCGTAGGTTTCTAAGTGCTATACAATTAGTACAAGCAAATCAATTACTTCTATTACGTTACGACAACAGAAATCAAATTGCTGAATTGTATGATAGTTGACCTCGGAGTGAAAGAACACGAAGAGTTGGTTAACCGTGTTTCATAAGTGCGGTTCGCCATGAGCGACGCATAACGGTCCGAATGTTTACAACATTACGATGAAACGAGCTTAAAACCCTTGAGAAGATAAGGAAAGAGTAAGCACTATGAATAAATAGACGCACTGAAACCAGTCGAGTTCTGTGTCTAGATTATTGAATTCCGAATCCTTGATATGTCTATTCTATTGTGAAGTTTTGATATAAGGTGCGCTAAGCCGTAGCATTACTTTTTTGGATTACAAGAACTTTTTGATCTATTACAATAGGCGAGTTGTCCCCAAAATACATRACATTTGTGAAGATTTTCAAAGCGAATTCAATGGAGCCTTCATGTTCAATATTTCAACAATGTTCAGCCATTGTCATTGGAACTAAGGGAGTTTAGTTAACCGAGGGCGMGAGCGACCATTCCTTGAATTTATTTTGATTTTAGTAGCAGTGAAGTAGAACGAAAAACGTGTGTGCCACTCAACTTCGAGCACGAGTTAAAAGCATTTTYCAAGTCCGTTTGGATAAAATTATCTCTAAATAAAAGAGCATAGCAGAGTACCTTTTGTTCARCTTGTTTGATTACCAAAAAATATATTTCTTTCTTCATTTCCCTTTTCGTTTAAGAAAAGAAAATGAATCGCTTAACTAAGCATTTCCTACTTAAAGACGCGCTCTGGSTAAGCAATTATTACAATTTGTGCAATTCCAAGAACTTTGGCATCACCAAGTTAAGTAGCGAAGCCATAACGCATTTTTTYCGAAGGAAATAGCTTTGAATTATTCAATTTTGGATACCATAACTTATTTATGACAGAAAAAACAGTTTTATCTATTTAGTTTAACGTTTGTATTTTCTCTGYCTTGTCAGAACGATGTTATCTGTTTACGACTCTGAAAATGAATTAGCCTTGATTCAACATCATTATTATTACTATTATCATATCTAGGCCTATTATTGATATTGCCACAGTATTACATTGACTAAGATGTATATATTATATATATTTTACACCATCCAATACAGAATTCAACATTCAAAGAAAAAAGAATAAACACAAATCAGATTGTTTTCGTATTGTGGTAGTTTGGTGTGGTGTTTTAAGTTATGTTGTTTAAGTTTGTTAAACTGTTAAGGATGTGTTTAATTATTTAAGGTACTTGAAGTTTTTTTTTTGTATTTGAGAAGAGCTTCTTATAAGATCTTTTTTTTTTCCTTTTTTGAGTTTAGGAGAAAAAGCTTATAAATGACAGCGCTGGTTTGACCTCGAAATAGCAACGCATTTTCAAAAGCCTCAAGTTAAGCACTCGAGCTCAAAACTAGACCAAATTCAGTAAAAAAAATCCTAGTTTCAGAGGGAAAACGTAAAATCTCCGTTTCTATTGAATTATATATTGAATAATTTTTWAAAGTTTTATATTCGATTCTATATGTTGCTGAAATAATATTMAATTCAATTAAAGAACGTGATGTTGTTAATGTAACTAGTCAAAAGAAAAATATGARTGTAAAAATAACAAGCTTATTTGTATCCATAGTTTAATTGAATTTGAAATTGTACTTTTTAAGGTATAAAGGCTGGGGTGAGAGGAGTTTTGAGAATACGGAGTTCGTTGTTTTTCGACCCTTGCAGATTCAGACTTGAATAGCACCCCTCACAAAGCATAGTGCTAGAAAAGAATCAAGTTTTCGATTGATTTTATTGAACTTCCCACTCGTATGTTCCTTCTTTTATTCAACTGGAGTTTGTTTTGCTTGGCATTAAAGATATGAGAGTTGAGACAATGGAAAAGACTCTTCAACATTTGATAAACAGCCAGATACGAAACAAAACCCGAAAAGAAATGCACAGTTCGAAGGAGGGGAAAAGATTTCCAATTAAAATCGTACCTAAATTGGCTACTCATTTTCGAGCAGAACGTGCAATTTCAGGCAGCTTTCTTGACTGTATAARCCCTTAGTACTTTGAAGGGTAATTTATTTGGGATTTCGATGAGATCCTTCCAAGATATTTTTAAATTAATTTTCCAATTAGCCCAATCAGACAATCTTCAYGCTGTTAATCAATGGAATCAAGAGTTAAATAGGTATATTCATGGCTGTTTCGTGCTGTAGGTGATTAAAAAACTCAGCGAGGTCTGAAGGATTCTGAGGCAGTAGTGCCGTGGCCTTCACATCCGGTCATATACGTACCCAGTGCGTGTAAATAGATAGAGCACTGCTCTCTCTTCATGCCCAGGAATGAAAGAAAATCTGTCAAAATTACTAATTGGAATCAGCAAATGACCTTATAAAGTACGGAGGAAACTAAAATAACTCATAAAATAACGAGAAATTCCGTCAAAATAACCTGCACAATACGAAGTGAGAATCTAGTTCCGAGTGAAGTAGTAGTTTTTAGATCACTTTAGCTCGCAGCTTCTCGTGCTTATACATCAGTATAACAATACTACAATCAAATTTTAGATTTTTCACTAATGCGTGTAGCTAGTTCGAATAGGCTTACCAACTACTAAATGAAAAAAGCACAACTTTCATAGCTTCGCTTAGGGAAAAACGAGGCGAGTCTCAGAGTGGAAATCTGGAAGCATTTTAAATATACGTTTTGCGCCCCGACGCGCAGATACAAGCTTTATGCGTTACACGAAAAATCAAAGCCAGAATGATGGTCTTTTCTGAGGCGTTRGTTTTCAGAATGTTGGTGCCAATTGTAAAAAAAAAAAAGGCACACGAATATTTGTTTTTAACAAGCCCTTAACAACGAACGATGAGTTCATCATTATAGGATTGCTCGAATGAGTTTTTTTGTTTGTTAATCTATGAGATTACAGTTGGCGTCCCATTATGTCGAGTGCACTTGAAAGAAGCCAAACAAAACAACAAGTCCAATCTTTTATATCTCACAAGTATACTACCCAATATGCTTTGTTTCTGGCCTTAACATCAACAGTAGAATACAAACAGACAAGGTAGAGTGCACCGGTTGGGGAAAAAAARAGACTTCGAATCCTTGGCGAAGAACAGACGAGCGCGCTTGGTGAAAAGAGCGCGCGATTCAATCTGGTGCTAGAGAAAAAGCCATTGTCAATGTTCTAATATTGACAGGTGAGAGCACTCCCCCAACGTAACATTTAAGTGATTTTGTCGTATTTGATAATACCTTGTTAATATGACATTTTTAATTAGACTTACTTAATAAAATTGCCTGTCTCAACAGAACACTTGTGTTTTTGAAAAAATTAAGTTCCTATCACTTGAGCAGAATTTTAAAACAGCACATCGACCGGACAATGAATTGTATGTTTTCAAATTCCTTTAAGTCTAGAGGCATAAATAGGTTATACAATATTTATGGTTAAACAAGAAGTGAACGGATTTTACAACAAGGTAGAACTAAACAAAGTTGAATGAGACAAAATTCTCAAAACACTTATCAAGAATTTGATAAAATATTAAAATACGTTATAACATTTTCAACAAATGCTAGAAGAGTTTGTAATCACACTAAATATGCCAAATTATTCCAACCAATTGTCAGTTAGATAATTTGAAAGTTAAATAATTGAAAGTTGGTTTAGTTTTATGGGATAGCAACTTTAAAAGGTTGCTTTAAAAGAAATTGTGTCAAATATATTACACGTGGAGCTTCAACTCCATGGGTTATATTTTGAAAAGTATCGCCCTATGTGGGCCAATCAGAGTAGGCTTCTTAATCACTAGCCTAGCATGAGACTACAAAGCGCATTTTTACACGAATTATATACCAATCTGGTGAAAAGGTGTAAGACTAGAACACGACAAACGAGAGCCAAAATTTCAAAAAATATACGAAAGAGGTATTTGTGTAGAAAGAACGAATAAAAATGCAGAAAAAATATTAGGATTTGTCTAATTTGTGTCGTGATTAGTCAGCGAGGAATTAGTATTTGCATATGAATTTATCAACAAAAGCACAACGCCGAATTTCAACTCTGTTTTCCAATATCTTCGTTTAGAGGGGTATTCTGGGCCCCATTTCTCTCCAACGTTRGGGCTACGATCTTATTATTTGCACTACAGATTCTTATTCTATAGATTTCAAAAGAGAATTGACCCATTTGATGTTTCTTAAGCATATAAACAACAGCCCGTTAATTACGAAGAGAATAAATGCTAAGGAAATGATTCTCTTAAGAGAAATAACCCCTAAGGACTTGACAGCGTTAATTGATTTTTCTAATGAAATTTCTTTTGGTGTATAATGCATGGATCATTGGTTTCCAATAAGGGTCAACTAAACACCCTCCCGACATGCTGACATGAATTGAAACCCCATTTTTTTGACCAAAAATAGATCACAGCGGTGTATGAGAAAATATTACTCTTAAAAAATGATTGCCGAGAGACGTTCATTACTGGATTATCGAATTTTAGTATGGGAGACGCGTGAATAGACTTCTGTCCAATGTAAAAAGTTCCGCGAGCAATCTCCGAGAAAATCCGAAATTAACCCGAATGGCAACGTGCTCTCCGCTTTTAAGAGGAGTAGTAATTTTGCATGAGAAACGAGACCTTTTGTTGAAGACCAAAAGGTGCCCGCTTTCTACTGAACATTGAAGTATTAGCTGAAAACCTAGATCTCTACGACCAATGAACATGCATGGTGTTCGGTTTAGAGAGGTTCAGTAAGTTTGCACTGTCCATACGCTTCACCCGAGTGCTAGGTGAAAMACTAGACCTCTAATTAACGACCATCAACGGTGTCCTAAAATAACTATATATTTAAACGASACCTCTTGATAGCGACCACCAACAGCGTACGCTTTCGAGAGGTTTATCATATATTTACACCACACCTCTTGAAAACGACCACTATAAACTCTGCGCACTTTGAGAGAATTATATATTTAAACGAAACCTCTTGTGATAACGACCACTTACAGCGTTCGCTTTGGAGAGGTTTATTGTATATTTACACCAGATTTCGCCATAACGACCACTATAAACTGTGTACACTTTTAAGATAATTATATATTCAGACCAGATAAGACCTCTTTAACAACCACTAACAGCGTCCGCTTTCGAGAGGTTCTGAGACTAGACTAAACCTCGTGTTCGGTTTTTAGAGGTTCAGTCGGTGCATGATAACCATACGCACATCATTACACTCAAATAACTATGGTCGGTTTTTAGAGGTTCAGTCGGTGCAAGATAACCATGCGCACATCATTACACTCAAATAACTATGGTCGGTTTTTAGAGGTTCAGTCGGTGCATGATAACCATACGCACATCATTACACTGAAATAACTATGGTCGGTTTTTAGAGGTTCAGTCGAGGCAGGATAACCATGCGCACATGATTACACTCAAATAACTATGAACACAGATAGAGGAATGCCACCACTTGAGGTTGTGTGGAGCTTACGTTGCAGTTATAATGAATCTGTGAGAGAAAAGGCAGTATTGATGGATTGCAAGAATTCCCAAGAGAGTCAAAAAGACAAAAACATGGCGGCCATTGTGGTACCGTTAACAATGAGAATGAGAAATCGTTTGTTAAATGGCACCAACATGGMCGCGATGACGTAACGTGCAGTCGAAGAATTGGTCCAGTAATTATACCATTGAGGACAATGATGAATATTTCAAACTAAATAGTCCTTTTCAGTATCATTTTGAATAGCATGCATACCATATAGAGTRCATACTATATGTCCGTGAAAAAGTTAACTAACAAAATTGTACAAAATAGTGCAAAGTTTTGTAGGTCTACGCTCTACTAATTTGTGCAAATTTTCACAAAGCTTTTGACACATATATTGTATGCACTCTATCTGTGAAAACGTTAACTAACCGAAAATTGTACGAATTAGTGCAAAGTTTTGTATATAGGTCTAGGGTCTGCCGTCTCACTAATTTATGTAATTTTCTTACAGTAGAGAGAATAAGAGAATAATATCAAATGCCCTTGGCAGGATTCGAACCCACGTCTTCGGTATTCTAGTCCGATGTGTTAACCACTACACTACTACTACTACTTCATTATATACACACCGAACGCATAATTTATTACTACTATAATTTTCTTACAAAGTTTTTCACGAAAATATGGTGTGTACTCTAGTCCTTTTTCAGTTATTTTAGAAAAATGCACTGTCACGTGATCATGTTCAAAGGGCCTATTGCACGCGCACTAAAAGTTCTATTCTCGAAATCAGTACCGCTCAACTACTTAGAATGATTACTCAGTGAAGATTAGAGATAATATTTTTTCAATTGAATGACACTGTGTTTTTCTAAGATGTAAATTGTTCAATGATCCGTCATTCAAAATCAAGTAAGAATCAGTCAACAAAACAGACAATATCCTSGTAGTGCGTTTTGTTCCCCTTTGTCTCTTTTATCGCGACGAAGATTTGAATCCTAATTGGAACACAACCGTCTTTTGTCCYGACTAAAAACATCGGAACACCTTAACAGATTCACCGACAACCCTGTTGTGAAAGAATCAAGACTACCTCGACGGATACAATCAGTTGGTGGTCCGTCACACGCCGCTCTTTGGCCGGAACAGACCGGCTTTAGAAACGAGYACAAAGGATTAACCGGCTTATACAAAGACCTTGTGTTACTGATGTCCGCCCTCGAGCCATATTAAAAATCAACGGGGTACTATGGCTTGAACAATGAATTTTTTCTTTGGTGRAGATAAGTTAACCACATACTAGGTACTTCCTGAATGGGTAAGAATTCTGGTGCTAGAAAAGGCGGCTTAACTAACCACGTCCTCGTCCTTTCTTAGACATGGGATCCCTGTATCATCGGAATACATGATCCACGTGTCAAGGGTTTGACTTTCATCCCCGAGGTCTCTGCTTTCGATTCCTCCGCATCACATGTGCGAAGAATTTGTTAAACCTCTTCCCTGATTCGAGGGTTTTCCTTTGGGTTCTCCGGTTTTGGCTTCCTCTGCAAAGCTTAAGAAGCTTTCATTCCAGTTCGATCTGTGACTAAGCCGTACCCTGACTTAGACCAGCCTAGAGGTTGTTTCATGGTTCGATCTGTGAGTTAGGCGGGCCTTACTTGGATCAGCCCAGAGCGGGTTGTTTCAGAGTTCGATCTGTGAGTTAGCCATGCCCTGTCGTAGATCAGCCCAGAAATTGTTTCAGGGTTCGATCTTTGAGGTAGCCATGACTTGACTTAGACCAGCCTAGAGGTTGTTTTAAGGTTCGATCTGAGAGGTAGCCTTGCCTTGACTTAGACCAATGASGCACTGCAATCKCAAGTCTCGAGAATCTTTCCTTGCGARAAAGTTTCACGAAAAGTGAAAGTGCAAGTGCCGAAAGTTGTATCGTATCTTTAGGCAAGTTTTACGACGAACTGCACCGTGTAACAGYCCTCGAAAATTCCAAAACATTTTTCAAGCCTTACTGAGTTATTCATCTAAGCGCAGGAAGTAATTGCTCTGTTTCTTCCCGAACTAGAGGCAGGTGTTTAACCTTTGAACTCCAGAACCAATAGGTTTTTTTGATTTTGAGGAGAGAGGAAAACAGGATAACCTGCAGAAGAAACCTCGAAGCACACGAGAGAACCAGCAAGTATCATATTAAAACGTGTTTTCAAATGCCTTGTTAAACACAATTTGACTTAAAAAGACAAGCCCTGAAGGCAAATGCTATATGGGAAGCACGGGTTGCGTAGCGGTGGGAACGATTGCCTCGGTCAAAACCGGCGACACGACCCTGTTTCGATTTCCGGACTCGGCGTCTTATGTGAGTAGAGTTGCTCGTTGGCTCTCTACTGTGGTTCGAGGGGTTTCTTGCAGGTTTTCTGGTTTTCTCCCTCTGCAAAAATAAAATGCCTGTTGAAACTCTCCGGTTTTCCTCACTCTGCAAAAAAAAAAAAAAAAAAAGCCTGTTGAAGCTCTGTAGAAATGCCACTTTAAAACCCCATTTATTTATTTACTTAAAAAGGTAATCATCCGTTTCAAGCCGTTTCCAGGGATAATAAGTGAATTAGAAAGAATCTTATTCCGCAATGATCTGTTGTTAAACCAAGAGACGTTTTTTTTTTAGTCAGGAAATAATAACTTTTTACACAAGAGTTATCTAAGTGGCTTTGTTTATTAATCTATTTGTAGCTCGATTATTGCGTGGTTGTTTTTAGCTCCATTACGTAGGACCATTATTAGTGAAAAAAGGAGTGAAAGGGTCAATGTCACAGGACTATATGCAGACTAGATACTAAATGTAGACAGGAAAATGACCTTAGAATAATACAGATCTATAAATATGATACAGTTGGAGAGGAAGAAAGGATAGATGAATGGACGGACGTATTGATAGATGGTTGGAAGGAAGGAAGGAAGGAAGGAGGGAAGGAAGAAAAGAAAGAAACGAACGAACGAACGAACGAACGAGCAAACAATGAAGGACGGAAAAAAGGAAGAGAACGGAGTAAAAAGGAAAGAGGGACAGACAGTAATTTGATATGTTCAGTTGCATGAAATCCGCAAATAAACATTTGTCTTGCATGAGATTAGATAACGGCTAAGGTTCCTAAAGGTCTATGACTTTGAAGAAGATCATTAAACTTTTAATCAGTCATAACCAAGTTGTTGCTGCTTCGACCATTTGGCTCCTAAAGGTCTGCAATTTTTAGTAAGATATCCGTAACTAAGGAAAAATCTATTGATTACGAGTAAACCCTACCGGAGCGAGATTGCGGGTTTGAGTCTTTTAAAATGATTTCTAWTAATCACAGGGGTCGGTTAAGAAGAGATGGCGGTAATGTGTGCTAAATACAGGACGTTATGCACCTGGTGTACGTTTAATATAGAGTGGTCGCTCTTACAGGGTGGTCGCTTAATACAGGTTCTTTGAATACGCAATGCAGACTGCTCATCTAACACAGCCTGCATAATCACTTTGCAAAGTTTGGATGTCCGTCAATACATTACTGTTCGCTTAAGACAGGTTGCCTTTGAAAACAGTTTGGTCGCTTATTACAGGTTTAACTGCTTGTCTAACACAGCTTGCAAATCCACTTTGCCAAAGTTCGAACTGATTGCTTGAGACAAGTTGCCCGTTTCAAATAGGGTAGTAGCTTCACATAAAACTTACAGGCAAACTTTSTACAGTCTGCCTGGTCCGATACAGAATGTTCATTCGCTTGATACARGGTGCTGGCTCTTAGATAAGATGGATTTAGACTATCAACTCAATACCAGTTGTCCAGATTATTACCGAGTGGTCGCTTTTAACATGCTGTTCACTTTATTCAGGTCGTCTCGATTAATGTCCAATGGTTGCTTTATCCAGGCTGTCCACTTAATACAGGTTGTTCCCATTAATACTGAGTGGTCGTTTTATACAGGTGTCCACTTAATATAAGTTGTTCCGACTAATACTGAGTGGTCGTTTTATACAGGTGTCCACTTAATATAAAGGTTGTTCCAACTAATACTGAGTGGTCGTTTTATACAGGTGTCCACTTAGTATAAAGGTTGTTCCAACTAATACTGAGTGGTCGTTTTATACAGGTGTCCACTTAACATGTTGTTCCGACTAATACTGAGTGGTCGTTTTATACATGTGTCAACTTAATATCAGGGTGTTCCAATTGATACTGAGCGGTCGTTTTATACAGGCTGTCCCGCTTAATACAGGCTTTATTTGTTGTTGTCGGACTGTTTGCTCAAAATTAAATGGTGCTGGCTGAAGGGAAAACGTTCTCATATGTCGACAATAATTACAGGAAGCAGACTGTTTCAGTGTTTACTTACTCAAGGATGTCGTATCGATGATAATTTTGTGAAGCGGGAAGTCCAATGATCGCTATACAAATGCCCCCTTACTAAGTAAATATAGAACAAAAATAAGCAATGAAAATTAAAACTACGCCGTGGGAGTCCATAATTCTTCGTACTAAAAAAAATAGTAATAATTTCAGGTTTTTAGCGACMAAAATATTTCTTGAAAGATAAAATAACAAAATTCAATACAGTTATATTTTAAAGGGTTTCAAAATCTTCATTTCTTGAAAATGTTGGTATAAATAGAACAAGAGCTAAGTGTAGGACTGGTTGAATATATAAAAGTCTMGGATTTCTTTTAGTYTGATATGAATGAAATAAGTAAGTTGAAGTCCTTTTGCTATTCTACTGTTTTCMTCCCATYGCACTGAAAACACGCYGACTTAGATCAGCCCAAAGGTTGTTTCAGGGTATCAATAAAATATAAATTTCAAGGCTTTATTTTGATATATAGTCTCATAAAACGCATGTTAGAACTGCAAACGGAAACCTCGCTCGATGTGATTTAGGTTCGATCTCTAGACCTGTCGTTATATGCAAACAAAACCATAGTAGTCCTGTGCTAAAACCCAACACGCTTATTCCAATTCGACCATGCAATGAGGACCACATATTCACTAGCTGCTGAGCTATAAATTGTTACCCTTCCAAAAAAAAATTAGTGGTAACTAGTAGAGTACTAGCGTGGACTGCGTCGGTGTTTCTCAATAAAACAGCAGGAACTTGTGGATAAATTGAATCACCGTAAAAAGCTTTGTGAAACTGACGTTTCGGACGTTAGTCCTTCGTCGGAGTAAGTGCAAATTGATTCATTTTAAATATTTTATTGGTCGAAAAAGACTATTTCAAAACGCGCAGTTTTCGTTCATTTTTGTTAAGATCTCAGATTGAAATGTTTGATTTTTTTGTTTAAACTATATTTATCCTAATAATAAGTTTTGTTTGCACCAAATTTAAAAATCGTTTYTGGGTTCAAATGATTAAATCATTGAAGCTAARACCGAGGGGTATTCTGGGTACACATGCACKAAGAGGCAAAATGCTTCGTTTGTTAACTCGAATCAATGTTGCGAGAGCTGAAAAACTGCAATCAAACAGACGTTTTCTCAATTTATAACACTGGCACATAAAGTTACGTTTATTTGCTGAGAAAAAAAGTAGAAAAGAGAGCATATTCGTAACCCGATCCCTCTAATCCCAAAGAGTCTGCTTTTGTCAAAATCCAATAGAATAAATACAAGAAAACAAATATTAAATCTGTCAACTAAAAACTCATTAATGTCAATCAAAGTTTTGACAACGAAACTGTCAAATCAAATATTGAATTTTTCAATTTATTTATTTCAACTCATTTATTCATCACACTGAATACCTTGCTTATTACTGATTCTTTAACTTGATAATAATTTAAGGAGAGAAAAATATAGGTTTATATACATTTTTCGTATGATTTCGTCTTCKTTACTTTTTTGTACATTTAAATTTAATTTTGCCATTACCGAAAAAAAATTTCATATTCCTATATGAAATAAATATTTTTAGTATTAGCATATAATGAGTATATTTTATTTTTTACTTTTTTTTAATTAAGCAATTTACTAACTATTYGAAATTATGAGAATATGTGGACCGCGTAGCACTCATGAAATACATGAAGATACTCATGAAGATATAGAAATATAGATAAGTTATAGTGCTTGGGAACGAGGTTATTCCGGGCGAAAGACCCTTGGAATTAAATTCGGAAAAATTAATTTCCGACCTCGCTGGGARTCGAACCCACGACCTTCGGAATAATTTACTAACTATGTGAAATTAAATCCTTTTGTAAGAGTAAATACAGCTTATGTTTTGTTTTTTACTGATTTTTAATTAAACAAACTAATATAATTCGAAACAAACGGATACATATTTGCTTGTTTGATCATTCAATTTTTATTTGCTTGTCTTCAGTTCCATTATACATCCATTTATTCATTCAATTACATTAAAGTTCATTCATTCATTCATTCCATTTTATTCCATCCATCCATCCATCTATTCATTTATTTATTTCACTAAGCTTCTCTCCAATCAGCCCATAACTAAATCATCCTTTACGATCATTTTTCCTTTTATTCATTCAATTGCATTAAATTTCATTCAATCATTATTCGATTTTATTCCATTCATCCATCCATGTATTTATTTCACTAAGCTTTTCTCCAATCGGCCCATAACTAAATCATCCTTTGCGATCATTTTTCCTTTTATTCATTCAATTGCATTAAATTTCATTCATTCATCATTCAATTTTATTCCATCCATCCATCCATGTATTTATTTCACTGAGCTTCTCTAATCAGCCCACGACTAAATCATCCTTTACGATCATTTTTGTAATTTCGTTTCATTTTTTTTTGAAATTAAAAAAACTGTTACAACTAATGACCGAAAACGTCTAGTTAACAATACTAATATCAATTCTTCCCATAAAACGTTAAGAACTGCACAAAACATTTTCTAGAATACCGTATTCCCAATATTATTTCAAAATCTTAATTGTTCTTAATAAAGTAGATATACTTATAATTGCCACTGCTTTAAGAAGAAAGTTTAAGTGTTAAAACTATAAAAGAAGAATGGACAGCCAGGYTTTTATTGTTGAGTGTATCTAACTAAATATTTTTTTATAATTATCCAAAAAATTATTTGACTAGATTAGGATTTTAATCCTCGAAACGAATGAAAGAAAGAATGTTTTTAATAACCTAATTTTTGGGGGTATGGATTATTGGCAATAATTTCTTTGTACTACTTAGTTGGAAAATTTTGTCCATTTTTGAAAGAGAAGAAATTCTTCTAGAAAGAATATCGAGCCATTTGTCGCTTGCCCTTGAGAAWTGAACCTACAAAACACATCAGGAAACTTCAAACCCGCCACAGTTTGTCAACTCAATAGCCGACCAACATCTATCATTCTCGTAACAGGAATCGTCGCTAGGCAACGCTATCACTAGCATKCGGACCTAAGCCGATGAGGTCTTGGGTTCTAGTTAACATCCCCTTCGTGTTCGTCAAAACAATGGGGTAATTTAAATACTATAAATACATCAACCAATTGAAGGATGTTTTGGTGTACGGATTATATTTACYGCGCGCTGATTGGTTGGTTCGGACAGTACCTAACAACCGCGGTAGAGTAAGAACGGGTGGCGAAACTTAAGTTTCTAGAAACAGCTGTGTGTGGCGAAGTGACGTGTTCCCGGGAAAATCATTACTAACTTGGCTGAAAGCTCAAGGCCTACTTGGATATARATCGATCGTTCTTACGCTTACAGGAGAAAAATCAAAATTGAAGGGGGAAGCTTATGGGCTGATTGCGAACGAGTCGGCATGGCCGACGAGGTARATACAGCATTCAACGCAAGGGACCTTTTTGGGACCGTTGATTTGGATGGCAGTGGATACATTGACCGCGAAGAACTTGCTGCAGTATGCGATTTAGACTATGAAGACCTTGGAGAGGTGTTTAACCAACTCGATGTGGACCGCGATGGAAGGATTAGCATCGAAGAGTTCTCGGAGAACTTCAAAAAGTTYAAAAATGTTGTCTCAGGGTTAAAACAAAAAAGGCTAACAAGGTCGGCAACAGGTGATGAAATTGAAGAGCTCAAACAGCGATTGGGTAAATCGTTCTCGAATCTATCTGGGTAAGTCTACGTTACTTTAAAAAACGAATTATTTTTGCTTGTTAAATCTTGCAACTCCAGGGACAGAGCTAACGGGGATACCCTGCACAAGAACCAGGACAGGTTTCTCTTTGTTTAAGATTCATAAGCGTGAAGAAAACAAAAAAAACAAAAAAAAAAAACACCAGTTTTCCATATTAAGTTCCTTCCACTTTCTTTCGTGAGGATACACAGACGAATACAAATGCACGCAGTTTAGACACCAGCTCTCATTTTTACCTCGGGGCTCAATTTAAACGATCACGAAAACACTGAAGATCTTATCCTGATGATGTTGCAAAATTTTCTATTCCATTTWTTTTCGAAATCTTGCACGGTTATTAAACCAAACAGGTACAACTCTTCCCCTTTGSCCTAAAAACAAGTGCCTTGGAACTATGTAATTCTGCAAAAATAAACCTATAGCGACACAGTTTTTTTGAAAAACATTATCGTAACAAGGGAAGAAAAGATTCTAGTTTAGAGTAAGAAAATTAGTGACTAAAGTATACGAAAATAAGTTGTCGAATTGAACGAAGTTCGAGCTTAGTGAGTTGAATTTGCCRTCGAAGAGAAAAGCGATTCGCTTCAAGAAACTAGATAATATTTCCGTCTTGGATGTCGTTCCTCTAATTGTTCTAGTCGTAAACTTAATAACTCTATGTTATGATAAATGTATCTTTTGTTTCTATTTCCTGTCTTAAAATATCAATATTCTAGTAGAAGGAACTATGTTCAAAGGGKTTTTTTTCGATGTAGTTTACTGGGAACCGACAACGCCAAGTTGCTCGACCCACGGCCTAAATGATGAGACACGGATATCAAAGCGAGCTAACAGGACAATGTCGTGATTTAATTTCGAGGGCTTTTAGGCCAAATGATATCAGTAKTATTACTATTAAAAGCCTCATGGTTTGGACTTCCGATGGTGAAATGATGTCCATATTTCTTCGTTTGAAGCCAAATAAACGTTGCACTTTTATATCAAACTTTGCACGCCGAGGTACTAAAAATTATAGATATATATATATATACATATATTTCTTTTTGTCGAAATCGGTTGCCTAAAATTAGAGGAATATCCTTAGTTAAAACGAAATCACTGAATCTGAAAAATAGCATATCTATTTCAACGATTTATTCCAGTAAAACAAATACAGAACAACAGCAGAAAATAAAAATAAAAATATCGTAGGCTAATATAAAAATTTATTTTCCATTCAACTCAAATTCAATTTTGGGATAGACAATTTTTATTTTTCGGGCCTGAGTGAAGAAATACGTCTAAAATTTCGTCCTTAAACCTAGAAACTGCAAAAGCCATAATAATTATTTTTAGAACTAACATAATAATCTGAACCCACTACATGTATTATTCATCTTGTCGATGGAACAGAACAAGCAAACACTAAACATGAAATTTGTTTTAACAGAGAGAGATTAAGATTGACAAGTGATAGTTTGGCGTTGGGGGAAAATACGGAATCACTGSAATTTTCCTTTATTTTTACTCGAGACTAACTAGAATAGAGCWGCTTAAGATTTAATTTCAATTTATTCAAAAAAATGACTCTTTGGTAGGCTATAAATTATCGCGAGTTCTCTGAAAACTAAGCGGAACGCAGCAACACTAGCTGACAAATGAACAACCTCTTGTACCTCAAACGAAAACTCCCCCCAAAAAATGTTACAACTTAGACGATTATTTTTAAGGTATTTTGCTAGAGTTGGTCGCTTGTTTAGTGGGAAAAAAATGCTTATTTAAGCTGCCTTGAATTCCGTTGCCATGAAAACCAAAGTCTCGTTGAAGAACGTATTCTTGCTTAATCTAAAACCTACGCAAAACCCGAAAATTATCACAGTTCTTACAATTTTTAAAATGCGTTTTAACTTTCAAGGCCATTATTAGAAAAGCGGAAAGAGAACTACCCAAGATTGACTAAAGTCTTAAAATGAAACCTTAATTGAAAAAAAACAAGTAAAATTCAACCCGAAAAACCAAGATCTCGTGACATTTAAGTACTTTTTTAATGTCTCTCAAGGAAATGAAGACCATTTATTCACATAACTTATTTTAGAAATAAATTTGCATCTCTACTTAACTAAGTTGGAAAAGGATCCTTCGCTATCAAACTGAAATCTTACACTGCCGATTGGAATMATTTCAGCTGTCAAAAAGTGTTTATATTGTCTAAGGGTTTGTCTTGAACATCTCTGGCGAGAAATGGCATAATTGATCCCTAAAAAGCGCGGGAAAGTAGGCGTATTATCTTCGCCCCAATCGCCATATCCATCGTCTCTATCCACCTTGTAGAGTTTTAAAAATTCACATCTTTTATTTTGCTAATATGCTTCCAACTTTCTTAATTATTATTTTTAAATGCTTGAATGTTTTGAAATAAAAGGGAATTTTTTCAGAGCAAAAAAGCCATTCCAACCTTTTATTTTGATTGGATAAAACGGCCCCAGAATCTAAAACCCGGCTTAAATTCAACTTTATGCATACGATAACATAGCACGGCTCTTAAAAATACATCAGTTGAAACAAACCTGAAGCGTTCGGAAAAGGCGGACTGTTCGCTAAATATTAAATTATCGTGATGAGCKATCGTTAAACAGCAGGAGACGCATAGGTGGAAGGATTTGCTAAGACGAACACGACAGAGTTCTAATCAAGRTGGTATATCAAAATGACTACAAAATTGTAATAAATTAAACTAGTACTTCGACGTCTGCCTGGTTAAATTMAACATGAGTTTTCATACTCATGGTTAACAGATTTTGGGCTAAAAATTTGCYGGAAAGCCGGGAATGAAAGTAGAAATAGAAAAAGTGTCGTGGATGAATCTTTTCGTGATGAATTGAGGGGGAAAACCTGTAACCAAAGAACTGAAAAACGTTGGGATAAAATATGCYGAGAGGAGAATCCAAAAGTGTGAGCCGGGGTTACATAAAGTTTTGTGTATAGTCGAATGGAAAGCTAGAAAATTAAATCAGAAGAAAAATTATGAAAAAAGATTGCTTCATTTTAGTTTCTAGATGGTGAAGTTTTGCTTCCATATTTGCGCTTGTTTATTTGCTTGTATTGTTTGGATTTTCTTTTGTGCAGAAGATGAATAAGGTACAGGAATTTCACCCATAATCGTTCATAGTTATAAATAATTGGACAAGCTTGCATTATTTTGTAGGGCTTTGAAGTAAACATTTCTGTTCAAACATATATTGCAAGGATATATAGTTCGGGATAGGATCATCGCATTTGTGATTATAGGATCATGTTCCATGCGAATAATTCGCTGAAGAGCTTGAGGCAACTGGATAAATTTCGTATATCCATTTGTCCTGTATACAACAGAGTTGGTTTAGCCTTGTTTGGGCTTCTAAAAGATCATTAAAATCGTTTTGAAGTTTAAAATTCGAGAAGATTAAAATTTATTATAGTATGCGGTATTCAGTTCTCACAAGAAAACCTTTCTTCCAAACAGTTTTATGACATGTAAATGTTGCATGAATTGATAACGGCAATGTTGCATGTCGAAGGATACATAAAAATATTGCACCTGCAACTCCAGCTATCCATATCATATTGCATGTTAAACATTGTGTATGAGACTCATAACTGCAGCCGATATGGTAATGTAGCATTACATAGAGCGGAACTGATATATTAACAGGAAGTATTGCATGTGTAAGATGCACACTAAAGAATGGCATCACTGCATGGAGATGCTGCATTTATCACTGACTACTACTCGGATACTCTTCCATGCGACATCTCATATTTTACTAGGAATTCAAATATGCAAAATTTAAGAGAAGAAATCCTACTAGAACCTTTTTTCAAGTCACATTCAATGACCAATAAAGCTGTAAAGTTGATGAACAATTAACAAGTTTTAGTGATGGACCATTTGGGGGGGGGGGGTGTTTCCTTCTTTACAGAAAGAAGAGGTTGATATTTTGTGGGAGATTTGTACGTGCAACCCCCCTTCGATCATCAAATGGTCCATCCCTTAGAGGGTGGAACACCTACGGTCAGAACAGCCACTACGCGTGAATAYTGCACATCGCTGATAGCCATGGTTACGGCACGACGTAGGGTCAAAAGAGCGTCATTCAGTCGAATCACGTTTTCAGGTCGGCATCCATGACACGTTTTCTGGGACGGGTTGTACGAAGGGTGGAAAGCGCTAACCGACTGATAATTCCATATCCTTATCCGGTGGATAAGTCAATGCTGTTATCCAATAAATGTGTCAACTGGATAAGATCCATCCATTGGATAGCGTTTTTTACCCTTCATACAACCTGGACCAGTTTTTTAGACACAAAAAGAAGTGAAGCAAAAAAGTTGTAGATGTATTGCTGCATAATTAAAATGCGAGTTAAAGAGGAATATTGCTGAATTTGGTCCTGTAAACTATGGGAGATATATCCAATATTATGAAGCTCTGATGACTGCATTTAAATCAAAGGATGGTAGTAGTAAAGGTAGATTTAGAGAATGGGAGCTTCATCAGGAGTATGAATATTGATGCTTGCCGTTTGGCATATATCAGTATGCATAGTAATGGAGACGTCTTGGCATCATATGTTTCACAAGAAATGAATGGCAAAATTATAATTWAAAAAAAAACATACGATGACACGGAGACGCTTTTGCATGATAAAAAAACTCGTAGATAATGCTAAACCGTTGACAACCATGGCTACTACACGTATTAGGTAGAGGAAAGCGGCTGAAGTGAGCCAGAAAAAGGATTGCAATGCAAATGACCAAACGAGAGAGTCATGTAAAAGTTTTAGTTTAACTAACAATTCTTTATTTATGATAAGTGTTAATGGTCACCTTTTGTATCAAGGAAAACGTGACTGAAGTTTTTTATTCCGATTCCAGCCTCCCTAGATTATTAGGTCAAACTCGACCCCAAATATATTATAGGCCTCATGTCCCCTTATGACGATAGCTCTCACAAACATAAGGAAAGTAAATTATTTGAGAATACATTTTCTGAATTTTCGTAAAATATGCATAAATACAAATTAGAATAATATAAACTATTTTAGCACGTCTTCACATATACGAATTTCTAAAAATAGTCAAGTGTTTAAGAGAGTAATATTATTCATAGCACGTTTAATTTTATATCTAGAATAAGAGCTAAAAATAAGATTAGTAACGAAAGGTGAAGTTATCAAGAGTCGTGTGCTGAATAGCACATGAAATTGTTACACTTCATGATTCGACCTCAGTAAAAATTCCGAAATTTCAACTATATTACGAAATTCGGCAACTATTCGGGATAACAGAAAACTGATAACCTTGCAAGTAATTGGTTCTTTCGATGGCTAAATATGATGGCTTTTTCGCGCCAAAATTGACGCGCGCGCTTTCCAGCTATGAAACCTTGCTTGGTGCGTGCAGCCACTCCTCGTTTTTCGCCAGGGATGAGTAACATTAAAAATCAGACAAAATCTTTAAAATGAAGAATTGCAATAAACTATCTTACAAGACATTAGCTAGTTTTGCTTGTCAAATATCAAATATCAATATTTCAAAACTATGAATTAGAACGCTGTTGAATGACTTAATGACGGCTAACATCGAGTAAAGGGGTCTATATTACAACAGAAAAGAATGACAAAGAACTCAGTTAAACAGAAAACAATAAAGAATCAAAAAAATCTTGAAAACTAAAATCCGAATTAAAACATAGCCTTGAGTGCGAATAATTGGAGGTGATTTGCTCCGTGTATAATTTACTAAGTATAGAATTTCATTTGAAAATTTTTCTGGAATGCGAAATGCTTTTTCAAAGTGAACCTTGAAAACTATTGTTAATAATTATGTATTATGCTGAAAACGGATGAAAAGTCAATTCATGGTATTGAAAGAAATGATGGCATTCAGTACGTGATGTTGCTCACGCTGTTAAATAATAATTTTTCCAACTTTTTCTCAAAGAAAAGATTAAAATCAAAGGTTGGTAATTTTCGATACATATCATTAGAATTTGATTACTGTTGATTACGATTACTGTTGATTACATGTGAACCTCGACAGACGTTTCTTAGACGAGATGCGTAAAATTTCGCAGGACAATTTCCCTATTTCATTCTTCTTCTTTTTTTTTTCTTCTTAGCTAAAATTTATTGAATATAAGATTTGGAAAGCCTAGCAAGTATTCGAAAATAAACATCAGTAATAAATTTTGTAGTTAAGGCAAAGCCTACGCAGAACTAGATTGYCATGCCTTCCAGTCAAATGGGAAAAGTGAACGATTTTTCTCAGTATAATGTTCGTTTTTGACAACGATAAAAAATGCAATCAAGAGTACGTACTTGTCGATTTATGGGAGTTTATTTGTGAATGAAATATTATATGTAAAGTCTTATGAGCGTAGAATAGGATAAATTAACTTTCCTAAGCTGGTCGTCAGTAACATTGGCAACAAAATGAGTCAAAAAATTATTTAGCAGTGATAAATACTTATAACTCTAAATTCAAATTCAAAATTTCTATCCCAAAACTGAACAAACAAAAGGATTCCGGAACTTCAAAAATAAACAAAATGGCATTGATTAAATCCGAAATAATATCAATAATTTCAAGCCAAACAAGCCGATTAATTATGTGCATTTCGTGTTTTTGGCAGTCCGATATTCAGTACTTTCTATTAGGAAAAATCAATCATAGAAACTGTTAAAGATTCGGGAAGTGGGAGTTTCTTACAATCTTGGCCAGAATTTGTTTAAATAACGATTTTAAYACTATTCTTTCCAAGTGCTTCAGTTTCTCATTTTTCTGCAGTTCCTTTAATTCCTGCCAAACGAATGAAAACCAAAGTTTTCTTGAATTTGGATTTTCAATTTGAAATCTCACGGTTGTAAACTCAAGACTTACGCAAATTTTAGTTAAACGATACATTGGTCATAGATTCGAAACACTCAATTTTGGGTCAATACTGCGATTGAAAGAAGGCTAATCAAGCAAACAAAGTTGCCTGGAAAAGGTGATATACAGTGAAATAGGGCCAATTAAAGGATACTGGCCTAGTTCAGAAAGGCTTTGGTTGCATGTGTTAAGGCAATTTGAGCCGGCAAAAATTTCTCATTTTCAGTGACGGAAAGCAACGGCTATTTGAACCAAGCTAGAACGAAAAAAAATTCATTGGACTTTATTATTACATAATCGTCTCCAAAAGCTATCAAACTTAGGCTAAACGTGTCAGAGAAACAAACGCTGAGTAAAGGAAGGAGCTAGAGAGCCGTTTTCGTTGTTTTGACTACAAAATGAAGATTTAAAGATGATAGCGCTCCAAGCCCGCTTGAGAAGTATCACGCGCGGCGCGGAACAAGTTTTATTCTATCACCACAATCACTTCCATGAATGTCAGTCTGGAGTCCTAACGAGGCAACTTTATCGCTCTATCTTTGAAACATGCTTTGTAACTCCGCTAAATTATTCAATCTTAGCTTCTATTTTTACTCGAAAAAAAAAGAGCGTCCCAAGGTCACTATGGCAACGCCTACGATGTTGAATGACGTGATAGATGACGCAGACATGGTTATATATCAAAAAGATAGAAACGTGTAGGGAATTAAGTGAAGGGGATGAAGCGATTTAAGGCATCATTTGTTAAGATTGTGGACGTAATTTTTTTTTTTTTTTTTGGTAGATAAAAATAGCAAGAACGTACGAAGGTTAAGTGACTCTTGGGAAATTACTTCTTTTTTTTTACGAGCAAGAAAATATATTTTGTCGATTTGCTTGTTTGTTCGTTCTTTCATTAATGCATTCTTTCTTTTATTGATTTATTCAATCATTTCATCTACCCATAAAATGATTATCTCTTTCTTCCATCCATTTGTTCATCCATCCATTCACTCATACACCTTAATATTTCTTTATTTGTTCATTCATTCATTCTCTTTCATTCATTTATCCATTCTTTCACTCATTCACACGTCTTCTTTATTTTCTTTCTTATCCCATCCATCGATTCATTCATCTTTTCTTCATTAAAAAAAAAMCAGATTTCTATACTTTCACTTTACCACTTTTTTTTGCTCTTTCCTCTTGAGGTTAATTTAAACTCTTTGAATCGTGTTGACGTTTGTAAAATCTAATTTCCAAAAACACACACAAAAATATACTCACTAAAACAACCACGAAAATGAAATTTTTTTAAATTTATTTTTTATTTAATTCTATTCTTTAACTTTTGTAGTAGAATAGTACACAAAGCGAAAACTGTCGTACTATAAACTCGCAGAGCAAAAAAATACGTTATGCCAGCTTTCACATTAGTGGGAAATCTTACTCGTATCTTACAGCTTTAGTGTAACAGGAATTGGATTTCAGAATAGAAGCCATTCAAAGTTTTAGTACCATATTTTTTTAAAAGTTATGAATTTTTTTCACTCGAAAGTTAATCTCGTTGAAAAGCTTTTTTGAACAAAATAACATAAAAGCAATCACTAAACCAAAAACTTTCAAAATGGTTTATTATACCAAGCGGAAATGGTCCAATTTGTTGAACGATTTGCACGTCGATTTTAAGATAAAAAGTACACAAAAAATCATAAAAATCAAAAAGATTTCATTATTTTTTCCTGACTAAGTGACATCCTAAAAATTCATAATTGATTCTAAAAGCCGGTGTTTAATCTGTTGGACATCTTTTTGTTGGCCCCAACTTCTGCAGACTGCTTTTGTTGATATCGGCTCGGAGAGATCCGGAACTTCAAGAACCACATTGCACAGTTTAACACCATTTAGTTAAATACAGTTGGCCCGGCTATGTAAACTATAATCTCGGTAAATGACAGCCTTTATAAAGCGACCATATCCGACCAGCACTAAACATCACATAGATTAAGATAAATACAGTGGACCCTTTGTATAATCTCAGTGAAGGACAGCCTTTATAAAACGACCACATCCGACCAGCACTAAAGCTTACATAGTAGATAAATACAATGGATCCAATGTAAAATCTCGGTGAAGGACAGCCTTCATAAAGCAACACATGGCTTTATTCGAAGTTCTACGGTATTTATCAATCAACTCTATAATTTTTTATTTTTTTTTTAATTTTTTTTTTAACGATTTGTTAAACATCTGATAGCTAGATTTAAGGAAAATACATTGTCAAATGTATGTAGTATGTATGCACTTGAATAATTCTTACCGGTGCCGGCATAGAGTCGGTCAAGTAAATGTTTGATTTTATCAGTGAACTAGCGGAAACAGCTCCGACGCATATGGAAATAGGGTAAAATTAATAGGATAAAAAACACATAAGTAATGATAAAGAAAACAAATATAAAATTGTTAAATAAATAGATAAATATTATTTCAGGATAACTAGAACTTTTACTTAACAATAAAAGAAAAACTTTTATTTAAATCAACCGTGAAAATATAAGAACGTTCATTTTTACATTCATTTATTCTCGATCTCATTTATTTTTTTGGGCACTCGTTCCATCGCTTGTTCATTCGCTGTTTTCAACTTAGGCGATGTATCTTGATATATCTTTGGATATCTGTTGCACTGAATTGTTCTTCATTAAAAAAAAAAACTAAGTCAGAGCATGGCTAACTCACAGATCGCAACCTGAAACAACCTCTGGGCTGATCTAAGTCAGGGCATGGCTAACTAACAGATCAAACCCTGAAACAACCTCTGGGCTGATCTAAGTCAGGGCATG
>NW_022260830.1:189052-201125 GCF_009602425.1 Actinia tenebrosa | reverse complement strand
TGGCTAACTAACAGATTGCACCCTGAAACAACCTCTGGGCTGATCTAAGTCAGGGCATGGCTAACTAACAGATTGAACCCTGAAACAAACTCTGGGCTGATCTAAGTCAGGGCACAGGTAACTCACAGATCGCAACCTGAAACAACCTCTAGGCTGATCTAAGTCAGGGCACGGCTAACTCACAGATAGAACCCTGAAACAACCTCCGGGCTGATCTAAGTCAGGGCACGGGTAACTCACAGATCGCAACCTGGAACAACCTCTAGGCTGATCTAAGTCCGGCTTCTTAGGTTAGGGGGATTAAAACCGGAGAATTCGGACTTGCAAAAACCCACGAATCAAGGGCGAGACGTTACAAGTTCTAATCACACGATGATACTTAAGTCTAGGAAAAGACTCGGCTGATGGTAAGAGATAAAGAGCGACAAACGTCACGTAACACTATACGATGATAAAATCGATGATTCGTCAATGAATGTCGCAAGGATCAATGGGAAAGCGGTTCCTTCGAAAATGTTTGACTCCTACATATAATTGCTTGTTTTTCCTTTCTTATTTCCCTTCAGTCCATCTTTCTCTTCGCAGTTAATGTTCCGCATCCTTCCTTCCTTCTGTTCGTTTGTCTCTCTCTCTCTCTCTCTCTCTCTCTCTCTCNTCTCTCTCTCTCTCTCTCTCTCTCTCTCTCTCTCTCTCTCTTTCCTCCTTTCTTTGACTCACTTATTCATTCTTTTATATTCTTTCTTTCCTCCCATCCTTTCTTTACTCCCTTGTGTTTCATCTGTATTTTCCATCTAACGTTCCGTTCAACGATTTCATTGAGTGGGCTTCCTGTGTTTTGACATGGAAAACAAAGGCCAATACACCCTTTTAATAGAAACCTAATATAATCCTAATAAAACACGTGCTAGCGAAGCACGTTTCACAAAGGCTATAAACCTTTTCAATTTTTCTTTCTTTGACGATTGTTTGGTGGAATTCGCTAGTTTTGTTGTTCCTAATCCCGTAACAAAAGCGCCGTTAATCCATAGCTAAGTGTCTAAGCAACTTCTAAAAAATCTCTAAACATTTTGCAGTTTTGCTCAAATTCAATGAAAATTTCTGAACCTATTATAAAGTCTTGTCCTAATTTCCAAAATTTACCTGAAAGTTCCAGGACATTTTAAACTGTGTTAAGAAATAGTCGCCTGGAGTGAAGTATTGTTTAAAATCACTGAGACAAAGAATGGGTGACTTTAGGTTATTTGATTGGATAGAATAGAAGAGGTTCTCTACGTCATTCAAGGAAACAAGTATGCAAGAATGTAAAGATTGCGCTTTTGTATATAAACAAGAATCGATAATCAGCCCGGTTTGTCAGCACGAGTGAAAACTTTGGCAAATATTTGAATAACGTTGCGAAGGCCCGTGAAAGATGGGTTAACTCCAATATGGACGACGCAAGAGGAGCACAAAGTGTCTTGGTCGTAAAGGATATTTTTCAATCCTGGGACACAAACAAAAGTGGTTTCATAGAGAAAAGGGAACTAGAAAAATGTTGTGAGGATTTAAAACTATCGACTTCAGAGTTAGAGCGAGTGTTCATCGAACTCGACGTGGACAGAGACGGGAGAATTAGTCTAAGCGACTTCTACCAAAGTTTCGAGAAAGTTTGCAAGCTCTTTCACGTAAGCCGTGACACTGTACTATACCAAGAAGTTTCTGAAAAGATGAAGTTTGAACAACTTCTAGAAGCGATTGGGTTTCAAGAACACCTTACTGGGTAAAGTCTTGTTGTCATTGTTTGTTTAACTTTCGTAAATCACTCAAAATTACAAGATATCTGACAGATTTTTTAATATTTTTGAACTACAAACTCTAATATCGTTTCAACTTTTTCTATGTTCAATTTCCACCTCTCTAAAGAGAGAGATTTTTTAGTGCTTTTATTTTATCATATTAAACATTAATTAAATAATTATAAAATATTCCATAACAGCCCACACGGAGATTAAGTTCAGAATTCCACTGAGAAAACAAATTAGGGTTTGTAGATACGTGACAGCRTTAATATTCTGACATTTTGTCATAGAGATCTAGTTCCCGAATTTCAATACATTATCGGGTCACTCAGGATAACGACAGTTTGTAACCCTCGAATTTCAATATACCTCATACTGTTAATTCAAACTGAGTATGTAAAATGAGTGGCTCGAAAACCGTGTTATCAGCACAAGAAGAGATTCTTAGCGAGCTAAAAAGATCAAAAATAAGGTATCTTATATGAAACATGAATCATAAATAAATATCACGTGCTGTGTGTTATAATTTTGTTAACAGAAAGTTATCAATCCGGAACGTTGATATAAGTGTTTATAGCCAGAAGGGAAAAAATTGTGCAATAAAAATGTTAACTGTGTGGGCAAATATATTGTATTTGGATTCTCAAAAAATTTAACGATTTAAATGGATTGTTTTGCTGTTGTTTATTGATGAATTATAAAAAAGAAATGCTAGTTTAGGTTGTCAGATAAGTGCCTTCGTTTATATATTGTGCCAATATCACACCATAATAATTATATCATATTATATCAAAATAAATAAAACCTTGAACAGGAAATGTAGAAAATAATCCTTTAAAATAGGCATGAATTTTAATTTGGATTTTCAGGATGTATGTTTATATATAATTAGTGCACTATTTGAAGTCTTTTATATAGATAATAATAAGACAAATAATAAGTATAGAAAAGCAATATTAATGCATACTGAGCCATAATAATACAATATAATAAAGGTCACGTAAGGCTCTAGAATAGATTTAGAAACCATTAAAAATCATTAAAACTAAAAACCTAGGTATCTTGTTCTATGTTAAAATATTTCTTCGAACAGATTTTGACTATTTGCATGGACGGAAATTTTCATACTTTTTTACTCTCATGAATATAATTTTGCTAATTTGCTAGATTAAAATTTTTCAATAAATTGAATATCAAATATCCTTATATTGATCAGAAGAAAACAGGAAAAGCTAGTGGGGGCAATAGTTAAAATACCATTGTTTTAAACAAAATATCCTCATTTTAGAATGTTAATATTGGGCACACCAATATTTTATATTCATATGTTGCATTAATATCTTTGGTAAAAGTTTCACAAGAAAATTAATATTCAATTTCAGTTCCTAATTTAATTCATCTATGCCTCACAAAACTATTTTCCTTGTGGATCATACAGTATATTAGCCTGGAGGCTGCACAGTGTTGTCAGAATGAAATAAAAACTGGGGCAAAATGCTTCAAATCTACCCTAAAAAATTAATTGAGGGGGGGGGGGGGGGGGGGGGAAGGGGACTGAGCCCCCCAAAAAAACATAAGTTGCGGTGGTGGGCTCTTTCGTATCCAATCCACAAACTTTCATAATATGCATTTTAGGTCATGATTACYATTCTATTGTGTTTTTTCATGTGGTTAATTATTGATCATTAACAAAATGAAAATGTAAAATAAATATTGATAATTATATACTAGATAAGACTTAAACTAATATCTACTGTTTTGACTTGTCTTTCAGCCATGAGTATGTGACGGAGCTGTTTCATCATATTCACAGTGCAGGTGACTCACCCCAGCTGCTATCGCTCCTGGAGAGCTTCTTATTCAGTGTTGTCAGGGACATCAAGAACTATGAGTCGGAAAACCAGAGATTGGAAGAAGCACTCAAAAGGTATTGGTATAATCAATCAGATTGGTTGATAAACAAGGTGGTGTGGATTAGAATACTAGTGCCAATGGGGGAGGAGTGGTTTGTGCACTCGTCTCTCATCACTGGGGACAATCAGGTTCAATTTCTGGAGGATCTCAGGATTTCAGGATTTGATCTTGAGTTAGCCATGAACTGAGTTAGATCATCAGCACAGATCAAGGTTGTTTCAGGGTTCTATCTGTGAGTTAGCCATGCCCTTGCATAGATCAGCCCAGAGGTTGTTTCAGGGTGTGATATGTGAGTTATAACCATGCCCTGACATAGATCAGCCTAGAGGTTGTTTAAGGGTTGATCTGTGAGTTAGCCGTGAACTGAGTTAGATCATCAGCACAGATCAAAGTTGTTTCAGGGTTTGATCTGTAAGTTAGCCATGCCCTTGCATAGATCAGCCTAGAGGTTGTTTCAGGGTTTGATCTGTGAGTTAGCCATGCCCTGACATAGATCAGCCCAGAGGTTGTTTCAGGGTTCAATCTGTGAGTTAGCCATGCCCTGACTTAGATCAGCCCAGAGGTTGTTTCATGGTTTGATCTATGAGTTATACATACCCTGACTTAGATCTCTCCACAGGAGAGGTTTGAATTGTATCTAGAAATTCAAAATTTAGAATAATGTATGGTCCTTGTTTTAATATTAACCCATTAATTTCCCTTCTGAACAGAACATGCGAGAAGCATGCAGAACATATGGAAAACCTTGACGAAGAACTAGAACAGCAGTTGTCTAAAGTGGAGCACCGCATTAAAAAAGAGGTATATTGCTGCAATGGCATAGTGGTGCTAACACATGATGCAACATTGCAGGCAATGTTGAATGAAAAAGGCTGTTTGTTAAGTCGGTCCATTTAAGTTGGAACGATCATGTTTAAACCTATTGTCTTCCTACTTATAGGAAAAAAGTAAATATGAAAGATCTAACATGGATGTTATCTGGCAAATGGAAAACAAGAATAAGGAGATTCAAGCTCTACAAGCAAAAGTTCAAAAAGTAAATAACCTTAAAATATATACCACATGAATCCCTATCGCATCTTTATCAACTTTACTTACATTTTTAGCTAACTTATTGACTTCAAATTTAACCTGATCTCTTCAAGAACTATTATAAACTATTTTTCCACTCACCTTTTTCCTTATTACGAAGATCTGGATAGTTTTTCAGCACATTTTTTGGCCTACAAAATCCAGAAAATCCTCCAGTTCATAAACATCTTTCACGTGTGACAGAAATAAAGTTCATATTTCGTAACGTGAAATATGATTGGCTAATCATTACGTTGAATTTGATTGGTTAGTTTCGTCGACATCAAAATGAATCATGTCAGTCTGGCGGGAAATAATAATTGTCCTATATTTTATGTACTCTAGCTTGAAAGTAAAATTAAAAGGAAAGAGCCTGAAGAACAGAAATTAAAAGAAGAGATTGATGAGCGAGTACAGGTAAGATCTAGCCAAATTTCATTAGGCACCGTTTACATGAAGGTATTGTGACCCTTGCAAGCAAAAAAACGTTTTCTTTTCAAAGTAAAAATTAAAAACCAAAGAGTAGTCACAGAAGTAGAGTCACCCTACCTGCATGATGTAGACAGGGCCTTAGAGATGTGAACCGATGCTGTTCCAAATATTTACGGTTTTTTTCTCCATCCGTATCACATTTTTCTGGAGGTTGAGAAAATGGAAAAATGAGAATGGGATATGTTAAAGAAGAGGGAAATTGAGAGAGTCTATATATTAATCCTCCTAATGCTTTGACACATTTTCTTCGCAGGAAATACGATATCTTCGAAGCCAAGTAACCGACGCCCAAACCAATACGGCTGTGTTACGAAGTGAGCTCGCTCAACTAAGAAATGATTATGAGGACCAAACAGTTCACCTCGAAAAGTAAGGGTTCTAGAGATTTTACATCATCACGTGACGGCAGCCATGTTAGATGGCAGGAACAATTCAATCGTTTTACATGAAAAAGAATTCGTTTCCCAATAGCAAAAGGACTTTATTGTTCTGCCATCTAACCACAGGCAGCCCAAGCTGAATTATGGGCGCTGGCACGTGATGGTGCAAAGGCTCTATATGGTTGCCATGTGCTGCTATATCGGCCCAGTGGAACGAATGAAAACCCAGAGTAGAATAAATGTTTGGAATGATGAAATTAAAACTATAATAAAAATAAACCTAACGGTTTAAATCGTTTCTTCGCAGCGAGAAACGAACAGTAATGGAGTGTGTTCAAGAACAGGAGAGTCTAACAAGACAGCTACAGCTTCTACAGTAAGTAGATAATAATTCCCTCCTGCTAAGAGGTAGCTCTTACAGCGCGCGCGCGCGTTACCCCATCATTGTTAGTCATCAAAATTACCATTGAAATGATTCGCAGAAAAGGATTTTTTTCGTACTTCTTTTTGTTATTTACACGTTGTTTTTTTATTCTCTTTTTCCAGTGAGGCAAACAAAAAACTTCACGACACGAATGATGACTTACGATCTGCACTCGAGGTACCATGAATCAGTTTCACATCTAGTAAAATGAATCTCTATTTTCTTGCTTTCAAAGCTTGCAGCATTCAGGTCTCGTTTAAAGATAGGATGAGATCGAGATTAATAATATAAAAAAGCTTGTGTGTCCAATACGATGGTTTCCAAATTCATTTATTTGGGTCACCCGACTGAGGTCACTTATTTGGGTTGCCTAACTGACGTCACTTATTTAATTTACCTGGATGACGACACTTATTTTGGTTACCTAACTGACGTCACTTATTTAATTTGCCTGGACGACGTCATATATTTGGGTGACCTGGCTGACGTCATTTGTTTGGGTTCACAGGCAAGGAGGACATCTGAGACAGGGAGAAGTCCCTCACCGAGTAAACGAAGCTCTATCACAACACTATATTCACCTGGACCCAAGTCGTACAAAAGAAGCAAATCAAGTATCAATAGGTAAATGAAAACCTCTCTTCACTCGTGGCCATTAGAGCAGATTTCGAATGATTGTGGAAAAAATGGCGTTTCAGGCGCGGCGTACCGTGATCGTGTCGGTACAGCATCCAAGCATTCTGTTATATTGCGCGCTTGATTGGTTTAAAGAATGCTGAAGATGTGCCCATGCTAGCTTATTTTGTTCCATGCATATTTCCTTACCTCTTTATATTTGTCCCATACGAGCGATGCTTACTTTCCATACGCACTAATGATAATTTTTGGGGGCTTTTTTATACCTTTAGTCGCTCACCATCGTCCATGAATGACGCTGATGACAGACTCTCAGCCTCTTTGGGAGCCACTCCCTTGAGGTCACCTCTGCATAGCTGTGCCAGCAGCAGAAGGAACTCTCTTCTCCCGGTACAACAGAGTTGCGAGGAGGACGATCCAGCATTGAATGAAGATTCTCTGATGAACGAGATTAGGGGGGTCAACCGACATCGCTCGGTAAGAATTTACTAATTTTTTATTTTTGTTATGTTTGAGCTATTTTAGTAAATATTAAAAATTTTGCTTAAATGATGGAAATTTTATTGATAATCTATTAGTCATAAACAGATTCTAAATCAAAAAATCTAAAGAATAAAGATAGGTGAATAAACCATTAAAAGATTAAAAAAGATAACAAAAGATAAAACCGGCCTGAAATTTTTAAAAAATTAAACCTAAAATTTTAGATTATTTCAAGCACTTGAAATTTTAGGACACTTTTTATGGAACGACCCGACTTTCAATTGCTATGCCTGTGTGCACATCATGCTTTCCACGATGCATTTGAACTTTGTAGCCTGCTTTGTAGCGTCCCTAGAGCGCCTTAATGCACGCTAGAACTTCGAGAATGTGCAAGCACCTTTTCTTGGGTTTAAGATATCGCGCGTGAGTTTGGCCAAGCGTTTATTTTTCTTGAGACGTTTGCGTGCGTGCCTATGCTTGCGTGATTTTCGTGCTTATCCTTGCGTGAGTTTTTGCGTGATTGGATTTGATTTGAGTTTCGCTTTTTGCTTTTTGCTTGACTGCGGCTCTGGCATTCACTTACGTTTGTCTGTACTCTTGGCGCTTGATGYCTGGTCATTGTCCATGCAGTGAAAGTCAGGATTAAAGGCGCGATTACACTGAAAAATGTTTCTCTGCAACTTACAAATTGTATGGAGCATTGCAGCTTGTAATGTATGGCGCAATTTGAAAAAAATTTGCGAGACAAATTGCAGCAATTGTTTGCGTCTCCGTTGCACCGTGTAAACACCTATGCAACTTGTGTCACAACGTTATTGCGAGACAAGTTGCAGAGAAAGTTGCTCAGTGTAATCGCGCCTCAAGTTTTCCATCAAAATGAATAATAAGAACATAAAAAATATACGTTACACTTCATAACCCGGATGAAATATGCTTCTTACGATAATTATATAATTGTCTGATTTTAAAATTTCTAATATTATGTGAGCTTTCAACTGCCCCAATTCCAGTAGCTTCATTTATTAAATAAATTAAATTTTGAAACAAAATAAAATATAAACAGGAACGTCCCCGAAATGGGGATCCAACTAACACTAAATACCGATAAAATAACGTGTACTAGGACTCCGAATCTGAGACTAATTCGGAAGTAAGCTCAGTCATCGAGCTTGATTACAACAACAATGCTGGAATACTTAACAACAAAGAAACAGGCCGAATCCATCACTTGGTTCCCCCCGCGCGTCAGTCGTGTGAAGTCGAAGAGACTGAGAACCAAGATCCTGCTATGATTGTCGATCCAGTCCTCGAGCGGTATACAAAAACGGTAGGGCTTGGGTCGGGCCTAGCTGAGACTAAAATGAATATGAAAAAGAAGTTTTTAGCATTTTTGTAGAAGATTGCGCAAACCTGAGTCAAGGTATTTTTATCGTAACTGTCTTGCTTAAACATTTTGAAAATTTTTGTAAGATTAAATAAAAAAAAGTTGATGCAGTAGTCCCTTTTGAAGGAAATATGTGCGCAGATTATTTATAGCATAAAAAATAAAGCGCAATAGCTCACAATGCTAAAAACTATTTTATCAAACAAACAAATAAACATAAATTGAATAAAAAAATCTAAATGAGAAATTAAAACTAAACCAATTAATAAACACAGACGAACGAAGACTCGACGCAGACAGAAACAACAGAGACAGCAGACGAGACAAACAGTGACCACCATAATGACACTAAGACAACTAAGGAATCGAAATCTGACAGCGACGCAGGGACTGGTAAAGACTCTTTCACTGACGTCACTGACACGTCAGACAGCGCGAAAAGTGATGATAAATTCCCTCGGACTAAAACCGGTTCGGCAAGGATTAGTACCAAGCTTGGCAAATATCTTGAGAAGTTAAAACAAGTAGCCAAGCCTAGTGATAAACACGATGAACAGGCGAAGGAAACGAGTGCGGGTAAAGTAAGTCAAGAGAAACCTGGCCAGGCACAGAAGAAAGGAACGGAAGGAATGGGAAAGAAAACGAAGGGAAGTAAAAAGGAAGGATCGCAAAACAGCAATGAAAAAATAGCAAGAGCAAAAAAAATACGCGAAYTTTCGAGAAAAGATCTTACTCAAAACACTCAGAAACGTGGGATTGAAAAAACTAATTTACGGAATAGCGGGACTAATAACGTTAAACGAACTAAAAACTCGTCGGTGACCTTTGCACCCATGGTTCCRAACACGAGACCAACACGTGGTCGTGCGCCTTCGGAGAAAAGTCGTAAGTTTCAGGACAGCGAGACGTCGGATACTGACAGTAGCGGAAGACTGGACTTGAAACTGGTAGGACGACCTGTGGGGGGATGTGACGTGACAAAATTTGTTGACTTCACTTAAACGTTTTTAAAACATTAAATAACTATTAAACTCTAAAATATAAACTTTAAAACAGTATAAAACATCTAAACGAATTTAAAGACTAAACCAAAACACATTAAACTAGTTGACCGAGTTAAAAAATAATAATTGGAACAAGCATTGAAATAAGAACGAGAAAAATGAGACTTAATTTGAGAGAATAAAAATCGAGAATTAAATGCAAAAGGAATATGAAATGAAAATTTGAAAAAAAAAGAAAAAAAAGAGTTTGGATATGAAAAAGCGAGAAAAAATTGAAAATGGAAAGTGTGATCATGAGAGGGAATAATTAGAAAAATATGCTAAACATAAGACGAAAATTTTGAGTTTAAAACCATGCATCGAAACTAGGATTTTAGACTCATAGACTGTCCATCGCCATTAAATCTTAGAGTTTACCTGACGGAACAGAAGAGGAAGACGAAGCGTACGGCACGTTACCGTCAAGTGAAAGAGAAAGTATGAGAATGCAACTCAACCTCTTAGCGTAAGTATTATCATGTTCATGTCATAGTCTTTAGCATAGGAAGCAATGGTACTTCGACGATACGGCGGCCATCTTGGATCGCAAGGCATTATGGGACATTCAATTAATGAACGTGTTATTATCTTCTAGAGAAACGAACAAACGACTGTGTGAAAGCAACAATGATTTAAGAGCTGCTCTAGAAGTAAGTTTACATAAATATGATGTAAAATTCCATATAATAATAATGATATTGCTTGTAACCACAAATCCGGCAATGCCCGCTATTTGGGAACCTCTTCCTACTTATTTCTCAGCCGTTATCTTTAAACATATCACGCGCGCAAAATATAGTAAAATCTCAATTATAACATTGCATTAACTTTTTGGATTGCCGTTCAGAAAAACTTGTTTTCTCTTGTTTCATCTGACTTATATTGCGTGTGTCTGAAAACGGTTATATTTCATATGCTTATAATTTTATCTAATTATTCTTATATCTTTCGTTTTTAGACTGTTAGCAAGCGAGTATCAAAAGTAAGTATTATAGTAGAAACATTGGCCTCCCTAGYGGTCTAAAAGCTAGGGATGGAGATRCGACAAGTCCTTCMCCACCCCCACCCTCACCCCAATCCCTTTTAGTCAGCTACGCAGGCTATTCTTACATGAAAGAAGGCAAAAATACAGAAGGAAATACAGTGTTGGGTTACGAATCTCCACTTCTAATTCGGATGACACTAACACAGCAGGACGACTTAAACCATCCCTCTTACGCAGTGCGTCATAGATAACTACGCWTATCAAATGAGTAGTTAAAGATTCTTATCTTTTGTGTTTTTTTTTTTAGCCAAGAAGTCGAGAAAAGTGTAAACGAAACCAAAGCTTCCATAGCGACTATGGTTCCATATCAAGTCGGAGTATAACACCTAACCAGTAAGTGTTTTGCGCGCAATTTTTTCGTCCTTGCGCGTCGACTTACTTTTCTCTAATAGTGTTCAGGTTTTTTCGGTAAAACAATTAGGGGAGAAGAGATAAAGAGCTACTGCTTTTATCTCGCCAAAATGGTTTCATTTCCGTTCTATCAATAGAAAAGAGGAAGCAGGAAATGGTTAAAAATAATCGACTTCCTCGCTCTTACGCAATGACATGGAAGTGTTGCTTGATTATAAAAGCGTATGATCAAACGTATCTAAGCTTTTTCTCAATTTTCCTTCATTCAAGTGACAGTTTCGAGGTTCTGGGAGATTGAGAGAGACGGGGGTGACGCGGCGTGGGAAAGAATGGGCTGTTAGGTAGGCGGCAAAGTTAGGGGTTATGTTATATCAGTAATTTTCCAGATACATATTCCTGGTACTCTATTTGATATTATCTTTCTGATTTATTATGTTTTCCGAATAARCCTCTTTATCTTGGACGTAAYRTTTTCCCGTTTCTGTCCGCGTGTCATTYTCTTGAGAATGAAATTCTTTGTTTGARTTGAATCCGTAWCCATGTGTCTTCTCATGTTCAACCGTTAAACAAATGAATGATACTCTAGGGAATGACACRTKGTCTGAAATGGKAAAACATTACGCCCAAGGTAAAGAGGTAATCTATTTTGATGACGGACGGATGAACTAAACATTTATTCCTGGATTTCCAGTTTACAGGGTCCCAAATCAGAGAATGATATAGCTGATGGTGCAGAAGATTTATCTGGCTATGAACCGGAATCCGACGGAAATAACACCAGTACATTGACGGTAAGAATACCCATAGAATGTGCCCCTTACCCATACCCTGCCACGCCCACAATTGACGTGAAATTGTGTTCACCATCTAGATATATGGCACATTACTTGCAATTAAAACGAAGAAATTAAGAAATTACCAGCACAAGAAACTAGGATAAACACTAARATATGTATCATAAAATGGTCATATAAATTAGAGAGTGCAAACACTCTGTCTGTGAAACAATACTACAAGACTTTCCACTATTTTTTATAAAACTCTAAACAAAAACTAAAGATTTAAAACCTAA
>NW_022260830.1:139368-164738 GCF_009602425.1 Actinia tenebrosa | reverse complement strand
AAATTAACGGTCCCTTATATTATACCTTTTAGATCTAAAGTCTCACTGGAGTTATATTAACACCTTTTTCTTGATTTCCTTCTTATTTTTTCGTTATCATTCACTAGAAATYCTTATGAAAATAATATATGAATTATGAGATTTTCGAGTAATTTTTCCCCAGCGTAGTCTCTGAGTCAACGATTTTTTGCACTTGTTAATAGTTTTTTCTTTGCGTTCTATGTTACTTTGATTTTATGTCCCCTCTTTTCCGAAGTACGTACAACTGATTTGATAATGTTCAACATAAATTCCTTCTTTATACTATCCAACTCAGAGTAAATTAACCAGACTTTTTCCCCACTGTTTTTAATGAGTCACAGTTTATGTAACGCACCAATAAATCTTTGGATTCTAGAGAATTTCAAATATCGTAACGCGATGCGGAAAACATTCAAAACTGAATATTTTCCGGATGTCGTTCTGTGTCCGTTTAACCTTCGTAGAAAATCGAAAATACGAACTATTTCCGAGTAGCCAGCGAAAATTAAACGAGCTCCACAATGCCTTTCGACGATAGGCGTGTAATATGGCGGAAAAGTTCTCTAGCGAAGTCTTGAAGTTGAAGGTGAAAAAGCGACTAAATTTAACCACCCAAGCTTAACAAGACAAAACTAAACGCTASTACATTTAAAGAAGGGACTATTTTCCGCCTTGGGAACGTTGGATTTGTATTTAAAGACTTGGAATACTGATTTCTTTTGCTGGGCGTTAGTTTGGGCTCGGCAAGCGAACTTCTCTAGGGCTCAACTCTTCAACTGTGTGTAGGTATGATTCGTTTGCTATTCAAGCGTTTCCTTTGACACCGTATAACATCATGAAATATTCTAAGAACTGTGGTCTATGTTTAGTAGTTAAAAGTTGGGTGAAAGTGAAACACTCGAAATGCTTTCGTAAACGATAAAGAAATTGTTCTGCGCGCGTCATATTGACCATGTTGTTGTCTAATGCAACCAAGACTTCACATCCCGACGTTTATCAGCCCCATCTCGACAACCCAACGCTTCTTATACCAGTTATAGTCCCCTTTGACTAATACTTAGATATAACATCTCAAAAATGAAAAGTTTAGCTTCAACTATGAGCTTGGTTAGCGAAATCTTTGAGTGTTTTGATGCATGGCTTTGACCGGCGACATTGTTAACATTGTTAATTCTAGAAGCTAAAATACCATCTTTCTAATCTCGTTGCAGATATAAAACCCATAGGGTTTGAAATTTTTTTAAACATCCTCCCCCCTCCTTAAAATTAGTGCTAAGTAAACCTTGTCATTTTTTTAAAACTTCTAATAATATTTTTGGCAGTCCTCTGTAACGTTTTCATATCCTGAATCAGGCTGTTTTAAGATTCATTAACCATAAACACTACTCACCAAATAGAATTTTTTTTTGAATTGTAATATCAAATTGTCACTTCAAATGGTTTCTTTTTAGCATATAACAATTCCCCATATTACTGTTTAAATTAGAGATTATTATTGAAGTTATTTGTTTACATTTGGTTTTGTCAATGTTTGTTTCAGAAACTCCATCATTGTGTCTTTACAGAGATTACCATGTTTCTCACCTTTTCTTTGGAAATCTGACATTTAAATTTTTTTGTACATGGTATTTTTTTCTGTAAAATTGGCCTAAATATTCCTTAACATTCCGTTACCTCGTAGATACCACAAAATAACCAATTCAGTGGCTTTAGTAGATTTGTCTGGAATGTATATATATATGTATATATGATTACGAATAGATATATTCATATACATTATCTTTATACAAGCTGTTTATGGGTTCTCAGTTAGTGCCAAACCCAGGTTTCTGGGTTTTCTATACCATGATATAAATTTAAACTGGATCTTTGTATCCAGTTAGCAGTTCTTGAGTTTTTTTGTTTCCATTGGTGACACACAAAGGGTCGGACCCCTAAGAAGAACTGGTACAATAGGGTTCACAAGAATGCATTGAACAACAGGTGTTAAATAGTACAAAAGTTTTGAACTATAAAATTGTACTTTTGAATATAAATATAAATAATTTGATATTGCCAAAATTAGCCATAGAAAGTGAAATGGTTCATAAGATATTTCTCATTAAGTCAAGAGAAAAGAATAGTTTCTCAATATTTTASACTTTTATTTTATTTTGTGTTGAAAATAAATGAAAAAAAATGTTTGGTAGCTATGCATTAACTTATTTAATAGATCCAATCAAATTTTACTTCATGTCCCCCATTTAAAACCATTTAGAACAATGAGAATAAGGTTATTTGTTTGTCATCCATGATAATTCCTCTACTCAAGCATTACTAGTAAGCAAAKAAATTATACTCAAAGGAATGACACAAGATCTAATAAARAGATTGGTCTATAATTACATARTTTTTTCCTTCAAAAAATCAGAATATTTATTTTAAAGAGTACATAACTGTCCATAGAGACAAGGTTTACAACATTTTATTTCAATTGTTGTACTAAGTTATAAATATTTTTTTCTATTTCAGCTAATTACCTTTTAGGCTTACAAGGAGTCAAGATGGGGAGCATCCTTGGAAAGATTTTCCGCAACAAGGAGATGAGGATATTAATGTTAGGACTTGATGCTGCAGGAAAGACAAGTATCCTTTAAAAAATCATATGTAGTAAGCAAGGCATTTTGAAAATATAAAGTTGGTATTGCTGATTGTGAAGCAACAAATCTAGGTGAATTTTTCCATTACACTAGGAAACACTCTTCGGTTGGTTTCCTAGGAAAACTACAATGCAAGGCTTTCAGAATGTTTTGAAGTAGGTGGTCATAACTGTGAAATAGCTGGCTGTGATCTGATAGAAGGAGGGATCCTAAAATTCTTGTAGAAATGACAAAGTAACTGACGGTTAACTTAGAAGTAACCCCCAAGCTCCGATGGCTGCCAGTTTATTCTGAAAGCCCTGCAGTGTACCCTTTAGATGAAAAGCAATAGTGTTCCCTTTACTACCTAATCGTTTTAAGGTAATTGAAGCTACATGTACTCAAGTTAACAAAAAGTAAGGAAAGAGTACAGTATACATGAGAAATATATACTTCAGCTACACTTTCTTTTGTCATAAAATAGCTCTTTGCACCATCAAGTGATGGCAGCCATTACGAGAAGCAGGAATAATTGCATCTGGTCTATTTTGATTTACACATTTGAGAAAGAATACATTTTCCCAGGGGAGAACCACTCTATTAGTGTGCCTATTGTCATGGCTTCCATCATGTGATGGTGCAAAGCCTCTTTAATGTAACATTTTATACATTTAAGTTCAAATGTCAAGCTTACTAGATCATCAAAATAATGATTGTAGAACCCCTTAATTCATGCTAAGCTATACTGTACAAGTTAAAATTGGGACAGTCGGTCACTACTATTCCTACTGTGGGATTCAATGTTGAAACAGTCACTTACAAAAAGATAAAGTTTAATGTTTGGGTAAGTGGAAAGACAGTAATGATGTGTTAAACTGATAATTACTAGTCGTTAGCAGTTGGGACTGGGTAAGTGTGTTAAATACAAAAATGATAATAAGGTAACTGGAATAGATAAGTAAAAATAAATGGTTTTCGTTTTATGAGGGTAGCAATTGACACAGTTTTCATAGCTAGAGCAGTTTTTGTATGACTGTGAAAAGTTCACGGCAAGAACACGGTCGTGACACGGCAAGGGATTTGCCAGACCAATCACATTGCACGAGAATTTACTCTTAATCCAATCAAATACCCGGAACATGGCATGAACACAGTGTGGATACGGTCACGCCAAGATCACTGCACTTTTAGACCAATCATATTGCACATGAAAAAATCAGCCAATTAAAATTCTAGAAAGTATCACAGGCAAGGCATGTCATGCTTATGGCACTGAGCTTTTCACAGTCATACGAAAACTGCTTTATGTCAATCAGAGTATGCTGCTTTTAATCAGAGTATTCTGCATTAAGGTACCAAACAATTTTTTTTCATTGAGGTAGTCTTTTGCCCATTTCCTTGTTGCAAATGTTTTCTTAATCAGCGTGTTCCATCGAAAACTGTAGTAATAGCATGTGGCTACCAAACCTGTTGCCCTAGTTCCATGATCGAATTAGAATAACATGACACAGAGTTGGGGAATGGAAAAGAGGCGTTACTGTTATAGTACAGTCACTACCTGTAGTTTATTTTCCAATTCACCTTTTCGGCACTAGCCGGCACGGGGTATAAATTGTTTTAGATTGTGTTATGGTCACCAAAAAGTTCAGACATTGTTCTCGAATTTCCGTACAAATGTACTGACTCTAAATGAACTATTGACTTGGTTAATGTTTAGTTAGTTCTCTAAATACAAGTAAATGATCATTTTTCTAGCTTGATTGAAGCTTCTCTTACTGCTGTTAAGAGAGCTAACTAAAGAAATCTACCTAAATTTTCTCTTTAAAGTCAGTGAATTTGTATGGAAATCCGAGAACTTTTCCGAACTTTTTGGTGACTGTAACACAATCCAAGCTAGCACCAAAAAGGTGAATTGAGCTAAAACAAATTTTTATATCAATCATAATAGGACGTAGGAGGTCAAGACAAGATTCGGCCCTTGTGGCGGCACTACTACACTGGTACACAAGGGCTAATTTTTGTAGTAGATTCTGCAGATCATGATAGGATTGACGAAGCTAAAGACGAACTACACAAGATCATTAATGACAGGGAAATGAAAGATTGTATTATATTAGTATTTGCTAACAAAATGGATTTACCTGATGGTGAGTTTTGTGTTGGATATTTAACAAATATTTGCCGAAGGAAAAGTGAATATCGGTGAATATTTACCGAGAGACGAGTCTTTGAGTTTCAAGGTAAATATTTAACACTTATTTACTGTGACCAAGGGAAATAGTATGTTTTGTGGTCCCGAGACCAGCAATTGAGGGACCACAAAACATACTGCTCTCCCGAGGTCCCAATAAATAAGTGCTTTATTACCAAGTGTCAAAGAGAACAAAACAAAAATGGAGAAATGAATAATATTTTTAATGTTATTATGTTTTTATGCAAACCTACAACTTAATAAATATGCACTTCTTTACAAAGAAAATATGACGTGTCAAAGGCGCGCTCAAATGTGTTGCTTTCTGATTTCCGAATGGTCGCCAGGAAACAGTCAAATTTCTTAACGTTCACGTGACACAATCTCGACCAATAGAAATTGAGGAAAATTGAACTTTGACACTTGGTATATAATGATCCCCGATATTCACTGAGCCTGCCGCAAATAACTATTTTAGTATCTCCAAGTGAATTTAATAAATAATGGAGAGAGAGAACTTTCTTTTGTTCAAATTCTATCTATCTCTGCAAGCAGAAATTGACAAATGAGCATAAGACGTCATTATATTCACTTGTGTAAAAGTATTAAATTTCATTTGTTTATTCCTTTCTTGGCGTTTCAGAAAAGAAATTAATGCAGTCTGTACAGTTGTACATCACTGTCTGGGTGTCTTTCAGCATTGATCTCTGTCTGTCTGTCTGTCTCTCTTTGCCTGTCTATCTTTCTTCATTCATTTTATKTTTGCTTCTTATTGTCAGGCTCTTTACACATATTCCTGTATTTCATTTTGGTTGTTTGTCTGTTTGTCTGGTTGTTTGTCTACATTAATCTCTGTGTTTTTGTCTATTGTTCTGTCTGTTTGTCTTACTTTCTCTTGTTATTATCTAAATGTCTGTCTGTCTGTCTGTCTGTCTGTCTTTCTCTTTTATTTAATCTGAGTGTCTGAATGTCTGTATGCCTGAATGTCTGTATGTCTGCATGTATCTGTTGATGGTGGACTACTTTGATGATACAGTTGCCATCTTAGATTRCAAGGCATTATAGGTGTTCAGAGAGCCAGTTCTCCACAAGAGAATACAACAAAAGATGAATTAATGTAGGACAGCGATCACCTTTACTCATAAAAAAAAGACAAATGCACAAAATTCTATGTACACCTACTTGYAAGTACGTTGTCATACGAAAATAGAACATTAGTGATTTAGTGGGATAGGAATTATATTAAAAAACAAAAGAAAATCACTGAAGCTGAACTTTTTCTTTTGTCTTTTAATGTATTCCTTTCTCACTAAATTGCTAATGTTCTATTCTTGTATGACAACCTTCTTGCAAGTAGGTGTATATTCCATCATCTTTGTTTTGTTTTGCCCCCTGGCAAGATGGCCGCCGTATCATTAAAGTAGTCCATTGTATGTTTGTGGTATTATGTATTAATGCTTTTGGTTATCTATTCCAGCACTCAAGCCTAATCAAATTGAGGAAAGATTTAACCTTTCGAAATACAGAGATAGAAAGTGGTATGTTCAACCTTCATGTGCAACTACAGGTGATGGCCTCTATGAAGGCTTGACATGGCTCAACAATAACTACAAATCATGATTAAAACACCTAGTTTAATACCACAAGAATCCAACTTCATAACAAAAAATGGAAACTTTAAAGGGAAGCACGGACACTAAAAGTACAGCAGCGCAACTTAATCCCGTGAACGTGTCTAGGAAATTGTAAGCAATTGTGGATTCTTCTTTTATAGCAATGTGTATAGAACAAGAGGCATTCTTTTTGTTCTAAAAAAATTCCATTTAGAGGGTACATTGAAAATGTTTAGTATATTTGTATATTAATTAGTATAATTTTAGACTTAAATGTAGAGTTTCGCACGCTGTGATTGGTTGAGTGACCAGTGATTCTGAGATGATAGTTAGTGCTTGAGCAGTGATTTTGAGGTTTCCCTAAGTTTGCCAGAGTGGAAGTGATACAGAAACGTTTTTTAACCCTGAATTTCATCTTTCCTCTGAAATTCAAGTCTGAAATTATACTAGGACGATTATTCCCGTCAGGCTCAGTGTTTATGGTAGATATTTACCTCGCTGTTCAAAGACTTGCGGCTCGGTAAATATTCACTAATAATTACTTCTCCTTAGGCGAATAATTGTTATTGATAAATAATCGTGTTGTCTGTTTAGGCAATGTTGTGATTATCCTGTCAGATATAACRAACAAATTCCAGTCCAAGTTTGCAAATATATAAAAATATATATAGCTCTCTAACAGATTCACCCTCTTGTATTTTTTATGTTTCACTGAGAAAATATTTCAATTTTTGTACACCTTAAAATTGCATCGCAACATTACTGTTGCAGTCATTCCTCTTGGGAGGCATTTGCAACAATAGATATTCTAATACCAGTAGCCTGACTTGGACCACAAGCCATAAATACTTGAACTGTAGACCATGGAGGCATCCAAATAACCCATTGTTTTAGTATAAGCAAACAAGTTCGAGAGTATAATTTATAAAATAACAAAAGACATTGCAATCATCGGCAGTACTTTGATTTGTTTAATTCCATCTCTACTCATGATTTATGAAGTAATAACTACCAGTGCTAAGAATAACGGCTGGTCAGTCGCTGGTCAGGATTAAATAACTCTTTCATACCTCGTTTCTGGCTCAACGTTCCTGGTCAAAAACTACCAGCAAAGGCAAAGTTTTGACTGGACAACTTCCAATTCTGTTTGAACATTGTCCAATGGTCATCATTTTTAGCATAATTTGCCCGCGATAGTGATGTAGCCAATCAGAACTAAGTTGTGATAAAGATTCCATGAGTTTGTTTATACTAATTTTTCTCAAAATTGCTGTGTGCTAGTCCACCAGAGAAGTAATTGGGGAAATTATTTACTGCAAGAACAAAAAGAAATTTTAATAAGTCTGTGATCTGCTACTGCATTAACTTTTCCACAAATGAGGGATGAAGGATAGTGTCAATTAAACCTACTATTCTGATGTGGATTGAGGCAAAATTCACAACAGATTATTGCTAATAGACTGCTGATAATCAAATAAATTTGCAGTGTACTTTCCCATGTACCTTTTACTCTACCAATTTGATTGACAGTTGTGCTGTTGCGAATTTACTCCTCATCAGAGTGTAGGAATGGAAACAGTGTTAATGGTCCATTTTAGAAAAACTATACTTATAAAGTTTAGTCTCTTCAATAATTCCTTTCAAGATCTTGTTCTATTCTAAATGGCCAGGGATTCAAGGTCGATAGCACAAGTTAGCAGTTTAATCTCATTAAGACTTAATGATCATCTCAAGACTACAGTCTTACGAATAACAAACAGAACAAAAAATGAGATATTGGAAAATTAAGAGTTGGAAATTTACAGAAGCTTGTTGGATGGTCGAGACAAAAGGGTAATTATACACCAATTTTTTGCTGCTGAAAATGATGTTCTGTTTCCTTTTTGATGGTTAGACTCGATGTAGCTTGACTACTGCCTATTTTAAACAGACCATCATAACATACATGTTGAGAAGTTTTGCATGAACATCACATCCATGTTAGAGGACAGAATATAGAATCCCTTTGTTCTGAGGAACTTGATAAATACAGTATAAAATGTATGAACACATCAAGTCCTTTCTTGTTACTCGGACAAATTCAGGAAAGGTCTATAAATATGATGAATAATCATGTAAAATGATTGTATTGTTCCTACCATCCAACATGGTTACAGTCATGTTATCACACTAAATCAAAGTCTTATAAATTTCCCCCAAGTTAAATGGTACATTAATTAATAAGCATGTCAACATTTTCAAAGGGACACTATCAACAAAGTTCAAAACTGGTTAACAATTGTACATTGAAATAGTATAAGTAACCTTTATTGAGCTTTTAGAACAATTTCTTATGCCATCTAAAACAAGGGTAAAAGCCCTAATACAAGACTGTTCAAGTATATTTTTTTCTAGGCTAGGGTAGATCTATTCAAAAAGTATTATAACTTTATTCTACAAATAGCCCACTTCTGAGATATCCTTTGCCTGTCACACACAACAGTTTCAGTGCTAAATTAAGACTCTCTTCTTTTCTCCCGCCAAAAATCACCAAGTATTATGCACGAAGCCTTACGTGGAAACCTTTGTGCATGGCAAGCAAAGCATATATCAAAAGTGGGCTAGACCTTATTAGAAATGTGTCTAAAAGCTTTATGCAGAATCCTTCAGCATGTAGATTACTAGTTAGCTGGTCTAGTTTAGCCCAGTCAAGGGTAAAAGGGAATGACCTTTTTTGGAGAGGGGATTAGGGGAAGGAAGGACAGAGACCTTGATCAATTCTGTCTTTTTTTGTCTAAACATAATTTTAGGTGTCTTTTTTAATTGTCTTTTCATCTCCTGCAAAAATTTTTTTCTTAAATATTCCCAACCCCATCCCCCTCATCAAAAAGGTCTTTCTTGATCCAACACTAGCCAGCTATGAGCATATAATTCAATAATGTAGTCTGTTCTCAGTGCCACAGGTCTTGAGGTCAAGGCCTGGCTGTTTTAGCAGTAGTAGACTAAGAACTTTATTCTTAAAGGGTATATTACATGAAATTTTTTGTTGTTGACATTTGTAAAAGTAGGACATTTGCTAAGTTCGATTTTGATATCAAAATCATGATTAAAAAAACGCCATAGCTTTTTGGTATGGTATCAGAATTGCATTAAAAATGATACCACAAAGCCTAGATATACCTGGGAACATTTTAAAAGGCATATAGCATGGATTTGTGAAAAAATACTAATTTGTGAAAACATACTGATTTTGTAAGCACCATTTTCGTTTTTGATATCAAAATAGAATTCAGCACCTCTCATATTTCTAGAAATGACCGAAACCTTTTTCATCCATATATACTCTTACACCACTACGTTCATTGCTACTTGCTCATCGGGACATAGTCTTGACAGGAAAGTTGGGCAATCTTACTTTCATCAATCAGCATTTGTAAAGGTACCAGTAAAATGTATTTGATTAACTGTAGCCTATTACCTGATTTTCCTGTCACAACTGTTGCCTCAATCAGCGTGTAGTGATGAAACAGTGGTAAAAAATGCTGAAGGAAGATCTGCTGGCAGATTGCCTACCCACATTATATTCCTGATCTATTTTCATTTAATTAATATTAGTTAATTTTTCATTTGATTTCTATGATTATAGTTGTGAATAATTTGCACTTTGAAAACTTGTGTCAGTTTTAAATTATAGATTTTCATTTAGCCTGTCTAGCAGGAGGGTCGGGGAGCTGTAGAGGGAAGGCTTGCCCCCTCCCCTATCCCCCCTCCCCCCTGGGCTGCTATGCAGGCTAATTTTCATTGTGATTATCATATGCACAGAAATTCAACGGCTTTAGTATCATGACACTGGTACAAATGTATTCTTAATAATTAAATACTTTAACCTCRTGACAATGACTATTCTCTATTATTCCAAAAGATTCTTTGAGCTGTATAGAAATAGCCAATGTAAAGCATTATGTGGAGATAATTATTAAAAGTAATACCCATAATTAATACCTGTTGATTCTTGAAACTCGTAATTAAATCTCGTTATTATAGTACTACATAAAACAACCTTTGTGTAGCAGTGAAATGGGAGATTTGGTTATGATGATGGTCATGATGAGGATAATAATTGTTATATGATAGACAGTAATGATGGTGGTGGTGATGATGATAGAAACATTAACAAAGGCAAATAAGACCCTAATTGCTTGATATCACTTAATTGACCACTTCGTCGCTAAGTTGTGACATGCTATAAATCGTGTTGGTTTGTGTTACGGTCACCAAGAAGGTCAGACATCGTTCTTGAATTCCCGTCTAAATGTACTGACTTTTGAACAAATTATTTACTTGATTTGTTTATCTGTTTCTCTAAATACCAGTAAGAAAAGCTTTAATCAAGTTAGAAAAAGTATATTTTGCTTGTATTTAGGAAGCTAACAAATCAAGTAAATAAAGTGTTTACCGGCRTTTGCATTGCTACGCGGCCACCCCAGACAAAAATTGCGACATGCACTTTGCAATAGACTGCYGTCAATCAAACATGTTGACGTCATTTACACGCGTGTGTGATTCAAAAGGCGCCAAAACTTCGGTTGATTGTTTACAAGTATTATGAGCCGATCCAAATGCATGTAAATGACGTCAACTTGTTTGATTGACGGCAGTCTATTGCAAAGTGCACGTTGCAATTTTTGTCTGGGGTGGCCGCGTAGCAATGCAAATGCCAGTAAAAGTCAGTAAATTCATACCAAATTCCGAGAACAATGTCCGAATATTTTTGTGATTGTAACACAATCCAATAAAATTTATACCATGTGATGGCTTAAGCACCGAAGTGGTGAATTGACCTTAATTCCTGTTTCATGCAAATCATTCATCAGCTGAATTGCAACTTGTTTTAGATAGAATTCGTTTTGGTTGGCAGTATTACATGGTGGTCTTACAGAGACACAACATCCTGTACAGGACACTGAGAAGAGCTGGACTGGGTCAATGTTAAAGAAAGAGCTGTAAAAAACATGTCTTGAGCATAGATTTTATTTAGAATGATATTTTTCAGGCTGTGAAACAGTTCCTAGAAGTTAGTGTATAACTCTCAAATAGTAAAAAAAAAAAGAAATTAAAGAATTGAAATGAGATCTTCTAACTTCTTAGTCTACTATTTCACGGTCTGAATAAAACCACTCCTACAATTAAGCATTGTTTTTGCCCATGCAGTGCAAAATGGTGTCAGAGGCCTGTATATAAAAGGAGGTAGACTCCCTACAGTAGTCCAACCCCCAACCCCCTGCAGTGACCTTCACTGCACTTTTATTCTAATGGACCTCAACTATTGCACTTGCCACAGTAACTCTTGTAACAGAAGCATAAGTATGGTTAACTCATGCAGACTCAGTACAGCATTCTTGATCAATTGAGAAAAGACAGGACATTTCCATGATGGGAGAATAGTAAGTTTATTGTTGCCAATTGACTGAACAAAAAAAAGTGTGCAAGGGATTCTGGTAGTTGTAGTCAAATGATGCCATCATGCAAATAGTGCCAATACATGACTTAGGCTTCATCAACTGCTACCCCACTGAACTATTTGAACCTTTTTTCTGATGAGAGTTCATATGAATAGACAACTGACTGGCTCGAATAAAAGACTTACTGCAAACAAAACATTTATAGGGTTTATCATCTGTATGGGTCAACATGTGTCGATTTAAAACAAACAGTCTCGCAAATGATTTGCCACATTTCTTGCATTCAAAATCCCTACTTCCCTTGTGAAGAACTAAATGTCTGGACAGCCCAGTATACTGAGTAAAAGATTTGTTACATTCTGTACACTTGAATGGTTTTACTCCGTTATGCGACAGCAAGTGTCGGGTCACATTATATGCTTGCTGGTATGACTTATGGCATTTGGGGCACTTATATGGGCCATGCTTGGACATCTCTGCTTTGTCACGCTGTTCGTGCTTTCTTAAATGTCCAATAAGTGATTCAGACCTTGTGAAGGTAGCGTTACAAATGTTACAAAGATGAGGTTTTTGATTTTCATGTGCTGCCTTAATGTGACGTGATAAGTGAGATGCGTGCTTGTAATATTTTCTACACGAATTACAAAAGTTTTTCTTTTGATTATTGTTGTATGGACTGTCTGTAGTGTCATTACCAACTGATAGGCCCACAGTACCATCACTCCTATTAACTGTGGAAACTGACTTCTCTACTGAGCTACAAACAGCACCTGCAACCACTGTTGAGACAGAAATATCCTTAAATTTGAAATTCTTTAACTTTGTTTTTACAGCCAAATTTCTATCATCTTCTAAACACATACTTGAGTAGTTTTCTGCACTGTTAACAACATCTCCAGCCTGATGGCACAGTCCCGTTGCAACCTGCAGCTCATCATTACTCTGTACTTCGAATTTTGAAGCCATAGAAAATTGTGGGACACTTTGACCTCCATTCAAAGGTGTTGCTTCATTTTCATAGAGATACAGCTGCAAACTGCTACAGTTGCTTCCYTCAATCTCTTCTCTTCCTGAAGGATAGCTTGCATGTAAGTCTTGAAGTGGTTGATCACCTTTTTCTGTTCCACTCACAACGTGTACAATTCCTTCAGAATTATCTTTCCAGCTCTGAATGATGGCATCAAGTTCTCTCTTTGCCTTTTCCTGTATCTTTTTCTGCTCATGTTTTGGATTCAAACTATTACTAGTGCTTGGTATCTTGTCAACATTCATCTTTATACTTTCTAAAATGCATTGAAAATGTATTTTAATGAAGATATAAGAGTATTTCCATTGTGCTTCTGCTCACATTCCTTAATATATACAATAATCATGAATACATGTATATGATATATTCTAAATCAATATTTAAACTTATGGTATATAATGAATGTTATACTGCCGTTTATCGATGAGAAAGGGTGGGTGTGGGCTGATCAACGTATTGGCCCACCTCCTATAGTAGCTTACCCCCCATGGATTTGTCATTGGGCTCTAGTCTTCGCTAGCCAAAAATAAGTTTACTAGTAAAAACCTTCTTTGATTTAGATAAGTCGGAAAAAAGATAACTTGAAAATGCTTAAAAGTATTTCTTAACATCACTAACATAAATATGTTAAAGATTTTCCTTTCTATACAGTTCGCATCTTGACGCATTAACTTGAATTGAGTAAGCTTATAAATTTTAAGTTAATTTCACCAAAGGAAGTGACATCAATAATTCATGAAATTGCACATATGATATATAATTGTAAGTTAACTTTATGTTGAGCCTAGAGGAATGTTACATTTAAGTATATAGCAATCCCTAAAGCATTCAAACGACTTACCATGCAAATCACATACCTTCACGGCTTCACACAAACGACTTCTGCCGGAAATTTGACACCGGTAATAGTAAACCACAGGAAACCCAATACTCGTTTATAATAAGAGCATATTTTATTTGCCGAGGCGGGTAAGGCTCTTTTTTTTTTTTGTTGGAAGAGATTTTTATGAAATTCAAGGAAAGGTTAAGGATGGTGTGGATAGGTATTAAAAAATTGCAATTTCATTTTTAAGCTAGTTGTTCCCTGACTCTGCTCACCCAAAAGGTTGTTTCAGAATTTGATTTGCAAGTTAGCTGTGCCCYGATGTTGATCAGCCCAGAGGTTGGTTCAGGGTTTGATCTGTGAGTTAGCCATGCCCTGACTTAGATCAGCCCAGAGGTTGTTTCAGGGTTCGATCCGTGAGTTAGCTGTGCCCTGACTTAGATCAGCCCAGAGATTGTTTCAGGGTTTGATCTGTGAGTTTGCAGTGTCCTGTTAGGGTTCAGTTAAATTTGAAATGTGATAATGAAGCATTTATGARGAAAACAAAAGACAGTTTTGATTGGGTGTCTGTAACTCCCACTTCCTATTAGCAGTTTATTTGTTAAACAAAATGCTCATTAAAGATAGTTTGTTTAAGTTTAAAACTGCGGAAGAGTCCTTTATAAATCTCCTACTCAGCTGCTGTTAGTGTTGTCTCACCAAACTATGAATAGGAGACTGCAAGGCCTGATTGTTCAAAGCCAGATAAGTGCTAATCCATACTGTCACTGTAACGCTATACATATCATTTACAGTTAACCCAGGATTAGCTCTAATCTGGCTTTAAGCAACAGGGCCCAGTTGTTCAAAGCTCGATTAGTGCTAATCCTGGGTTAACTCTTAATAAGACCTATAGAGTTAATCAGGGATTAGCGCTAATCCAGCTTTGAACAACCCGGTCCAGGGCCTTGGAACAGGTTGCTAAGTCGTTCCAAGTCACACTTGTTTTTTTGGACAATTATTGCGATTCAAGCAGAACACAGCTTGTGAGTTAAATGACAACCTCCTCCTGCTCCACATCCCAGCATCTTGTCATCTAAATGCTACACAAGCAAAAAAGAGTGAACAAAGGACAAAAATTTTTGAAAAAAAAGAGGTCTTATAGAATTGGCTTTAGGAAAGAAAAAGTCACACAAAAAAAGAGTTCTGTAAAAATGAGTCTTCAAGAAGCGAAGGGGTTTAAAGGATTTGCGGSAGGGATGTTTTTTGGACGTTGAGGTACAAGYCCAGGGGGCATTAATGGTTGTGGAGGTTTTCGTTGCTGCTGCTGTTGGGACTGCTGTAGCTGCTGAGGAGTGAGTCTAAAGTGACACTGTAAGTAAAACTGAAAGAAAAGAAAAATAATTATTGACTCAGCATCATAACAACAAGTGACATTTCCCTCACATAATTATTTAAAAACTCCAACTACTGTCTAGCAAATAGTCCGTACGAGGTTAGGCTCATATTATGCAGTGTATGTTTGCTGTGAAAATCAATGCCCACCCTTCCCCTAAAAAGAAAAAAAAAATGCTTTAATTATTCCTTAATTAATTCAGAATAATGGACCTTTGAGACAGATAAATATTCAACAGTAACGAATAGAAACAATAATCCAATTGGTGCAATTTTTGCACCAAAAATTGAACACAATGACAGACTGTGATTATCAATAGCGAGAGCTTAATAGTAAAATTTGCAGTTGCAACAAAATAGGATTTTGGTGGAGATCAATCAAAACGTTTACATATTTCGAAAACACAAAGCTTTCGAGGACATGTTCCTATGTGACGCGATGGAAGCACTTTGATTGATGTCAATCAAAACTTTGTTGCAATGATGATTTTGCATAGTCTATACAGAGTTTTCACTCGCGACAAGACAGCCATATTGGTGTACCTGACAATGGAACCTTTCTGCACAGTTTTTGCATAAAAATAGAGTTCAATTCCCCAAGGATAGGAATGTAATGTTTGTAATGTTTTGGTACACCAACATGGCCGCTGTGACGTCTTGTGAAAACACTGTATTGAGAAGCATTGCAAAACAAGATCAAAACTAGAACCTGATTCCCAGTTAGATTAAAATGAGTCATACCTGTTTTGTATCTTTATTCCATTGTGTCCAGAATAGCCCTTCCTCTTTATCGATTTCTCTGCTTGGTATCTTCATACCAAAAGAAAGAAATATATTTTGTCAATATTTTATTGGAAAACTCAAAGTTTTCAAGGCAAGCATGCAAATTAGCACCCGGGCATCAGACATTTGTCTAGTAAATTAGTGGTTTTGACTGGGGAACATTTCAACTGTTTAAATTCTTACAGTTTCATAGAAAATGTTGAAGAAAAAATTGTCAGATAACATTTTAGCAGAGCTGAAAAAGCAGAAGTACTCGGTTTCCCATCATGATTTGTGCTAGATATTTGTGCTTGTGCACATTATTCAGGCTGGACATGGTCCGATATCCAACCATTAAATATAGGTTTGTTTGCGACGTTCTACTAAGTGTTACCCTGGCTCATAGAATGTCAAGGACGGTATTAATATAGTATTTTATACCTTAAATGATATAGTTTCATATGGCTCAGCTGCGAAGAGTAGATACTGCCATGTCTTGTCTGGTGGCTCTATTCTCTGCTCGTACGCTGACATAAATCTATGTCTGGGTATTACACCTTCAGCTATCTCAGGATAATCAATCTGTCACAATAAAAATAATGACCTGCTTAGAAAAATTCCAGAATTTTCCCTGGTCATTAGTAGAGGATGGCGAGAGTAGAAAATTCTTTCAAAATTCTTCCCTAAATGTCTTTTATGACACCTACAGTTGAAAGAAGACTAAAGTTTCATGGCCTCAAATAATTTTCTACTCTTTGAAAGTTCATTTCTTGAACCACTTCTTAAATGTCAATAGAAATCAAAAATCTAATATATTTCAGCTTAAAATGTGAAGCTAGATAAGTTGGCCATCTTTTCTTTTGCCAAAGGATTAACACTGCTTAATAGAATATTGGGTAGTTCCAGAAAATATCCATACCCCATCAACAGGGAATTGGAAATTCTGGAGGGGAGGGGGGGTCAGAGAAAGTACAAAATTACAGAGTTTGTATGGAATAAAATTGGAAGTTCCTGGGGGTAGGGRGGTCCTTTTACAAATTCCCTCCRTKGGTGGTGTATGGATATTTTCTGGAACTACACAATAATGATAAAGGAAACACCACCTTTAAATTTTCATAAAATCTTTCTTACCTGGAAAAGTAGACTATGTTGACCATTTTCTGGATTTCTCTGTTTGGTTACTAAAATGATAACAAAGTTAAACACATTATCAAGTTGGTGAAAAAGACATTTAASAAAAGAATGCAATGTATTATGAAGTTGTTTTTTTTTTATTTTAACCTTTATAACCAGGGCGGCCAATCTTAACAAACTTCTTCATTGAAACTCTTGGTTTTTCCTGATTAGAAAAATAGATACAGATATTAATAATGAATCATGATTTATCAATTAATCATATTGAAACCAAACACAATGCTTCCACTGGTCAGGATTCTAATTGGAATTTAAAAGCTGATTTTTTTAAGAGGGAGGAAAACTTTCAAGCACAGGATTGAAACAATAAACAACTCCATTTACATGGGGAGATTTTTTTCAGATAGTAGGAAAACACTCTCTCTCATCATTGCTAAAGTTGAGGGTTCAATCAACAGTCTGCACGAGAAAAGACCGCACAATACTATCTCAAAGGATGATTACTTACAAGAGCTGGTTGTGCTGGAGCATCTTTAGCTTCCTTTGCAGCACGGCGAGCCCTAAGAAATAAAAATCAGAAATTAACTAATTCTGATGGAACTACTGCCTTGTTCATGTTCAAACATAAATGTGCTGAAGGAATACTGTTAGTTTTCATAACCATCATGTTGGTTAAATTTGACAATAGATTTTTTGAATGCCGATCAAGTATCTTTTGTCTGCTACCATTCTTTTTTGTTCTTGTTGAGACAATAATGAGCTCGAAATCAAGGATTACTAACCACCATGTTGGGTGAGAAATTTGATTCCAAGGTCATGATCATGGACAAAAGTATGGCAGGCAGGCAGGGGACTGAGGCAATTAAGGGCAAAGTATTTTTTTTTCCATTTATGCATGGCATTGAACTTCCATGCCCGCCTGCAATACTTTTAACAACCATCATCAAAGGGCTTAACATAATGGCAAGGCATTGAAAAATGTCCGCCCAAAATTGGAACTTGTCTGGCCAAATTTTTTTTCATGGTGGCCATTTCGACCAGTAACGTTAAGCCAGAAATGAGGTATGACCGAGCAAAAACTAATTTGGCCAGTCATCATGACTGGTGACTTACTGGTCTTTATTTTTAAGCCCTGCATTACATCTTGGAATCAAACTAAGCTATTTGTCATCAAACTCTTTTGATATATCATTGAACCAAAATGTGGCTGGCATATCTCATTATTATTTCATTCTACTGAGAATACTGGAGAATCATCTCATATACTTACAAATTTGACTGATGCTTCTTTCCTTGTGTGTGAGCCAAGTAACTTCCCTAAGATATTAATCACACTATAAGACACTTACTTATCCAGAACTCTCTCAATAGATTGGGTTTCATATTAGTGGGAAACATACTACACTGACTTACAGTATATATTGAAGCGTCTTTAGTCTCCTGTGATCTTCAATAATCAGCTATTGAGAATTAGGTAGCATATTGGAGATATTGATGGGGAGTAACATTGAAATACACTGCACATTCTTGTCTGAGAATTCTGCCCAAGACAGAAAATGATGATGTGAAGTGACACCCAGCAAATTTGCTTGACTTATCACGAAACAATGGCTTTAAGTAGAGGTTGGACTTGATAAATAAAAGAAAACCATTGCTTTGTGGGTCTATAGGTAGTCTATAGGTAGTCTACACTACTACACCAATGCTCAATTTCATAACCAGATAGATGTCGTTAAGTATTTTATTCAAGATCATTCTTCGTTTGCAATAGACGTCATAGCTGCCATGTTGGAAGAATTTGACAAAAGATTTTTCAATGAATTCTTTTGTTATATCTTCCAACATGGCGGACATCCCTTTTGTTATTGTGCTCTCTTGGGATTGATCGCAAACCAAGAATCGGTCCCTATTACCTCGTTGTTGTGTAGAGTAAGACACAGCTTGCATTCATAGGAACCAAGATGATTTTTCATGAAATAAGGATCCTGCAATCAAAATCCAATGAATAATATGAGTAAATTATTTAAAGAAAATTTTTTTCAAAAGCTTGAACTTAGACAAGTTAAGTTCAAACTCTTAAAAAAACACACACGCACAATAAAGTCAGTAAACAAAATCTAAAAAGGTCAAAAAAAAGAAATATGATCTTCTTTGCTTATATCTATCTAAACTTGACTTCTATAACAAAAAATACTGACAGACAAGCGAACAGATCAGATCAACCATACCAACCTTATTCAAGTCAATCGTTTCCAATGCGAGCTGTCGTAGCCGTTCTCTTCGATCTCTATTAGATTCTGAWGTCGAAGCGACTCCTCCTGAACCAGTCTTGCCCCCAGCACGGTTCTGGAAGTCCATTTTCAATGAAAACTGTTTTTATTACTTCTGTTATTCTTTGATTCTTCAACTTATTGGAGAGCAACGTGTTTTGTTTCAAAATGGCGACGTTCTTCTTCCCATGATGCAATTCGACATCACAAACCGACGCCTGCGGTATAAAAAAAACAGCGGTGGTAGTCAGGCACACGCGCAGTAATAAGAATCTTGTTGGCGGGAAGGTTATGAAATGTCTTTGGAGTGTATGGATCTTTGGAGAGCGAAAAATGGCTGTTTTAGAACCCTTATATTCTGGAAATTAAGAGAATCTGCTTCGTATTGTGAGTATTAGATGCATTAATTCACGCATTAGAGGCAAAAAGATACAAATGTCATTTTTTTGTAAGCTTGGCCACAGGAAGCCCAAAACAGCTATTTCTACACTCATTCTTACAGATTCATCTATCATGATATTAATGATTATGATTTATATAGTACCCTCGTTACATATTAAACCTGACTTAGAGGCTGAAAAGGAGGAGGGGGTATTTGTACATTTATAAACAGAGGCGCTTTGAATTTTTAATGATTGAACTGCAAAGTTCAGATTGCTTTTTATGAGAATATATATAGACACTCATGGTGGTCACTTGTAGTGCAGAAAGACTGAGCCGCCATTTAAAATGGTCATCTATGTCGTCACTAGTTTCCCCCGCAGCCATTCTTGTGTGGCTGCGTGGGAGATTACATTGTCACTTGATGTTCTAAACAAAAACAGTGGTATGTAAGAAGACAGTTTTTTGATACATTAAACAAACTAAAAGGATACTATTAGAAAGTAAACAGGAAAAAAAGATTTGGATTGATTGATCTTTATTCCCTTTTCATTCGTCACTTCAAAAACTGGCATTATTCACTACTATGAGCTATAAGAACTTCACCATAGCTATAAACCAGTCATAATACATGCATTGCAATAGCCAAACAGTTTAAAGTGCCTATGACCCCTAACACAATGTTTTCAGCACTGATTCTACATGAAGTTAAATAGTAAAAATTTTTTATATGATTTGAGTGATGCATCTTGGAGATATCAAGGGTTATACTTCAGTATGCTAATGAGTGTGATGTCATAGTAGGCATTATTAAATATATGAAAATTTACTGGGGTAGTAAAAATCGTGTATAAAACATAACTATCTTACTCGGGATTTATAGAAAGGTTATTGCAAATTTGTTTTCTCATAGTAGTCAGTGTTTTGATTTTAAAATGATGACAAATAAACCCAAATGCCTCCTATGACATCCCACTCATTAGCATACTGGGAGTATAAACCTTGATATCTCCAAGATGCAACATTCAAATCATATAAAAATAATTTACCATTTAACTTTTAACTTCATGTAGAATCAATGCTGAAAACATTGAGTTAGGGGTCATTGGCACTTTAATCTAATACTTATTAGCCTTCTCCATAGACAACCCTATAATAAGGGTTTTGCCTCTGGGCCATTAATTTAGGATGACTTATAAGAGCTCTTCTTAAGAACAACATAAGACCCCCTAACCTAAGATTAAAAAGTAAAATGTAAGGTAAAAAGCAAGAGTTGCCTCAGTGGCAATAACTACTTTTCTTGTTTTCACTGTTTCAAATTATTGCACTTTCCATCCAGATAGGTGACAATCACCTTGATGTCTACCAGCTTGAATGTATCCACTTGCAATGGGTTGTCACTCAGAATCACAAGATCTGCTTTCTTTCCCACTGTCAAACTACCAAGCTCCTTCTCCTTGTGGATCTGCCAGGCTGCATTGATGGTGTATGCTCTCAGTGCTTCTTGTATAGGCACRCAGTACTCCTTTCCATAGACAATGCTGGGTTCCCCTTTTCTCGTTCGTGTAACTGCTGTCATCATGTTGGCAAAAGGATCAGGAGGCAGGGGATATGTGGGATGATCTTGATGAATGGTCCAGGCTAGCTTGTGCTTGGTTGCCAAACTCAATGGGGTCCAACGATGTGTACGCTCTGGTCCAAAAACAGATTCTGAGTATGCCTTTGCATAAAAGTACAGATGTTGCACAAAGAACGATAAGGCAAGGTTCATCTCTGCAGCCTTAACCATGTGACCTTCCTCACAGAGGCCAAGATGCTCCATGCGGTGACGGCGATCAGGTGCCTTCAAGCTCTGCAACGCCTTTTATAACATATTGATTGTTATTAGCCAAATAAGTAAGTAATGATAATAATAATAATGATAGTGATGATAATGATAATGATAATAATGATATCCTAACAAAATTGTCACCTAAATATCAATGTCTGCGATATAATTGCATCACAGGGCTTACTTCGTTTGCTTAGCTCACAAGGGCTGTCGAGATATTGTATCGATGCACTCAGTCTGTACATTCCGACCTCAATCAAGATTATCCCGTACAGACCTCCCACTCTGTTGATAAGATCTAAGTAATAAGGACTCGGTCTCACCTGTTCATATGTCTTCAAAGCTTGCTCAATYGCTCTCTCCCCATGGGTATGTATAGAAATTTGATATCCCTGCCCGTGCCAGTACTTGACGGTCTCTAACAAAGAARCATCATCATAGTTCAGCATTCCAAAGCATGGAGGTGTAGGGAACCCAAGGAGTCTTGTTAATTCTGTATCAAGAAACGCCTCGCGAACTGCTGCTGTGCCACAATGAGGGGACCCGTCTCCGATGATCTTGATTCCAGCAATCCAGAGTTTGTTGTTTTCTTTGATTTTTTGTCCACCGTCTTTCTTTTGTTTTGGTAGTGAGACATCACAACATGTCTGGCTTTTGGCTTTAACTTCATCTCCTGGACCATGAACCAGTTTATACAGAGCTAAACGTATGGGGCAGTCGGRCTTCGCTGACTTCTCTTGGATAAGTACATCAGTGTCTGTTGGTATGTAACCTATGTCAGTGACTGTAGTGAACCCACATYTAGCGTATTCGTCCCACTGTTCTTCGAGAGCTTTTAATATCTCCTTGCTTGTTGGCAGAGGAGCACGAGCCATAACCTGGAGCATCGCCGGTGATTCCAGCATTTGTCCCGTTAACTTGCCGTTTTCATCTCTCACGAAGACTCCTCCATCTGGATCTTCAATTTCTTCGGGAATCTCTGCGACCTGAAATGCTTTGCGATTCGACCAAGCGACRTGACCACTCTGCCCAATAATAACTATAGGGATTTTAGTTGAAAAAGAATCCACCACGTCAAAATCCAGCTTAGGTAGGGTTGGAATCATTTCTGGATCCCAGCCAAGAAACATGCACCACTCGCCACTTGCTGGGTCAGTTGCAGCCACTGTTGTTTCGATGAGTTCCTTGATCTCGTCGTACGTTTCATATTTGTATGCACCACAGTTGACGTACATACAGCGATTCAAGATCATTTGGATGGCGTGCTGATGGGGTTCGATGAAGCCGGGAAGAAGTGTTTGCTTTCCTTGAAGCTCCACGTATTGTGTCCCTGGACCTGCCAACTTGAAAGCTTCAGTCTTTGTTCCCACCAAGACGATTTTGCCTTCTTTAATGGCTACAGCTTCAGCCGAGGGGAGAGTSTCATCCATGGTGATGATGTTCCCTCCATGGAAAATRAGATCAGCTTTCGACATATTGGACTTTTTCCTTAGCAAATATGATCTTTCAAGCTGTATGTTCAGTAGCGGTCTTGTATCCCTCACCGACGTATAGCTCAAATGCAATGTACGCATCTACTTTACCCTCTTTCATATCGTTTTACAAGCATCACATCGTGACTGGCTCCTTCAAAAAGGGCGTACTAACACGCTATGTAATTTATTCTTTTGTTTAGTGGCATTCCGTCTGAGTGCGCCACCGCTGGCTGTGAAAACACAGACAGTTGATAATCGAAGGTGTTTTGAAAAACTTGTTCGCCTTCCTATGTTATTAAGGTCATTTTGTTAACGCCCCAACTCATAGATTATCAAAATTTGTGTTTGAGTCCCCTTCAAATAATTCTCGAACTTTGAGCCAGAAAAGAGGACTCTCTTCTATTACTATTACAAGAAATTTGAAAATGTTTTAAACGTAAATGAAGTGTTTCATCATTTTAGCCCACAGAGAGAGATTTTGTAAAGTGCAATAGCAGGGGTCTTTCAAAGCTACACTCTCCTTTATAAATTTATTTGTTCGGTATACGTTCCTTTTCCTTGCTTAGGARGCTCCTCCTCCCGACATTGATACCTCCCCAAAGCTCAGCCGGATACCTTTTTATAAACTAATTTTTCTCGAAACAACAAAGGTTCAATTGATGAATGTTTTCAACGATGTAACCCCAATTAGCATGTAGAATATGGCTGTATTGAGAAGCAAATGGTCAACTATGTTTATTTGTGCTATCTGTTTGTTCGTTCTCAAGACCAGCAAGGAAATAGTTGACAAAACTTACACAATTTAAAAACAAGAGCAACAGCAACATTTTAGGAAATTCTTGAATAATTTTAATCAATAGTAATTTCTTAAACCGTGTGCGCAAAAGCTATAAACAAAACAGAGAGTATGAAATGCTCGTGCGATTTTCTCCAAATATAACATGATATTTTGTTTGTCATGAATTGGGGATTCTTAGGAGTTTTTCTTRGATCACATCTGAATCGCGCGCAATTTTTGAAAACTTGAAAACTTTGATTTTAATAAAGTATACATTAGTACAAACTTCAAACCAAGAGCAATAACTGGTTTGAATTCGAAAGTGATCCAGTAAACATAACATTGTCAACGCGAAGATTGAAAAAGTTCAGTTTGGTGATCACGAATCTGTATCAAAACACCTCAACATCGCTTCAAGCTGAATCGATGGGGTCTTTCGAAGCTACATTGTTTTTGGATATTTATATATATATATTTTCCTTTTTTAATATACGTTCCTTTTGCTTGCTTAAGCAGCCCCTCCTCCCGGCAATGCTCAGCAGGATACCTTTTTCTTTATATAAACTGCTTTAAGTTGAAAGAAAATAAGGTTCAATTGATTTATATTTAACGATGTAACCCTAAGCAAGGACCGTGCCTAACAGAGGGTGCCAATGGAGTTAGTAGCAAACTGACCATGGGCCAAAAAATATAGTAAACTGACAAAACCTAATATTAGTAGTTAACAGTTTACTGATATTTCATTATATTGGTTAATATTATGGCCAGCGCTCGTAAACTTATTACAGTCAACTRACATTCGGCCGAACAATTATTAGTTAACTGACAATTGGGTCCCCCCCCCATTGGCTCCCTCCTACCACTACGTGTGCGATATGGCTATTGAGCATGTTGATCTATTGAAAACCAAACTCCTCTATTCAGATGTCGTGGGATGTGTAGAAAGCAGAAACTCATACTTAGCATTTTTCTAGRAGGCGTTTGTTTATGTTTTGAATAGATAGTTTACAATAACAGAGCCCTATCTTCGGGTCATTACAAAAAGTTTACCTCACTTCTCTCTAGATTTCACAACTTTTCTCATCTAAATGTCTTTCATTGTTTTGCCCCCTTCCCCTCCTTCCTTTCCCCTCCCCTCGGCCCGATGGGACATTCATGAAGGATCTTTTCTACGACTTTTACTTTAAGCATGGAATTATCTAGAAGGCGTATGTCTATGTCTTGAATAGCCCTTCTGTAATAATAGTATCTTCCCCTCTGTGATAACACAGTAGTGTCCTCATTATCTGGGCCGGGGGTCAAGACAATGTTTTTCATAGTTTTTGTATCCCAGCTTGAACGCCTAATGCCAACTTCTGCGTAAAAACAGCATTGATGTTATTTAGGATTTAAATTGTTTATCGCTATCTTTTGCATATTGCAAGTGRAATGGTGCTAGTTTACTTTTACTGAGCTTTTACTGTAAACACATCACATATATTAATTATAATTATTTTCTTTGTCGTAATTATCAAAGGGAACACCCCTTTCATTAAGAGCGAGTCCACCTGAAAACCATGCAATGCTGAAAAATGTGTCTACATGGGGTATCTCCGATTATCTTGATATTTTGCACAGTTATGTACTTTGAT
>NW_022260830.1:73372-84225 GCF_009602425.1 Actinia tenebrosa | reverse complement strand
GGATGGATGGATGGATGGATGGATGGATAATAAATAATGTAGTGTTAATATATTCCACTGATAATAATAACAAATATTAATATATTCTAATTTTCAAATATAATGAACAATTAATCAATATTTCTTCTTAGTTTACTTACGAAATTTCATCGTTAATCAGCTCCAAAACAGCCCACGTAGTATTAATGATTTTAATCTCAAAATATGGGGTAATAGCTGAAAAAATAGTGGGAAAATCAAGTTAAGATCACGATGCCAATTTCCAACAAAGTTCCGTGACAAGCACATGTTTGCATTACGTGACTGTCACGCGAAAAATGTTGGGTTTATGGTGGCAAGGAAAGAGTACATTGGAATTAATCGTACGTCTTCCCTTAGGTTTCGAAACAGCAGCTTCACATGACGGGCATGTGTTTCTGTACAGAGGTTTGGAGCTTTTGTAGCTTCTTGAGTTTGAAGTATCTACAAAAGCACTGCACCTTTTTTTATCGCATTACCATATATAAGACCTATATATGAAAATGACTCTCGTTTTTTACTTGGGCGCGCTACCTATGGAGACTTGAGTGTCTTGAAGACTCCAGCGGTAGACATCGTAGCAGAATGTCACATGATTAAACCCATGTGGCATTTGCTAATGGTGTGTGAAAAAAGTCGCCTAAATTTGCCCTGTACCCATTTACCCTATTGCTATTTCTCTTCATATGCTACATTGTCTGGCTATCTTCCTATTACTATGTCACTATCAATAGCATTGCTTTAGCCGCCGGTTTGTTTTCGCAGTAAGAGGATATCGCGTAAATAGTGCCGGCCATGGAAGTACTTCTTTTACTATAGGATACGGTTGTTCACCATGCGAGAACATCATCACTATGTCGAGCCGTCTTTCAACATGGATAGGAAAGCCTTCGATTGCCATTGACTAAAGTCGTACACTCGCCCAGCCAATCAGAAGAACATGCTGCCGCCCACTGCAATCAGCTTCAGATTCATTTCTCGATCCAAATGAAATGATAGCCGCAACGATATGCTATGAGCGATATTCTTGGCATTGCGTCTGACAAACTGAAACCAAGCTCGCCCCTGAATGTATAAAAAATAAAAAAATATTCAAATTATTAAGTTGAGTTGTCTCTTTTCCTTTCACTTTAAAGTTGCTTTGGCAGTGACTAGTTTTCGTATGCTGAAACGATTCCTTACAACAACAACTAGCTATAATCAATTCAATTTAATCTTAAACCTTATTTTCTTATATTTTATTTGCTCGCTCTCGCAGTTCTGACACAATTATACTGTTTGTTTTTTTACATTTCGCTTTTTTTYCCCTGAGGAACTCTAGGCTTGGACTTGGTAATGGGAATTTCTCTTTGTCTGTTTTGAAAATCATTGATAAAATTTACCCCGATTACTTTAGTTTAAATTTTTTATTGATTTTGTAATGAAGAGAGATTTCGTAAATAATTTACTTATAAAACACTGCGACAGCATAAAACTTAGAAACATACAAAAAAAATCAAAATATGAACGTGACGTTTCGACGTGTGCTACAACGTCATTAAAAAGCAAAAAATGAATAAAAATGTAATTATGTATATAGATCTAGAAGCAGACCGTAAAGAAATGCAAAGTTACGACAAAAGCAAAGATATATGAAAGAAAACGCCCTAGGGAGAACATTAAATAAGCGAAAAAAGTTTTACGCGAATGGAATCATTCTGAGTATTGAAACTAGGCTTCGTGTCATAATAAATTTCGTAATTGTTTGTCAAAATTAACAGAACATTTTAAAAAATTCTACTATTTATGTTCGAGCCTTTTTTCAGTAGTAAAAGGAGTTAACCTGGGCCCGGTTTTATGGAGGGTGGATAGCGCTATCCGACGGACAATTCTTATCCAGTGGATAAATTTATTGGATAACAGCATCAACTTATCCACTGGATAAGGATTTATCCGTCGGATAGCGCTTTTCATCCTTCGTACAACCGGGCCATGGTATTTATAGTCTAAACAACAATATGAATAATACTATAATAATATACCGACTTAATTACAAAAAATACAAAACAAATATTGACCAATAACTAGTAAAAATCAAAAACAAGATTCAAAACTAATTGCATGCTTAGGAATTTAGATTACTAACCTTTCATCTTACAAGTATCTTCTCAGCTTCATTTTTCCAGCAGTAGTTTTGGCTTACGATTATTCTCTCGAAGATGTGATGTTTAAACTGATTTATATTTCACTGTGCTGCTCACTTTAATAGGGAACCGAAAATACAAGTCATACATTAAACTGTTTCGAAACTATGCATAAAAATTAATTTCCGTGTAGTTCTTATGTCTTTCCTTCACGGGCGTAAGCATTCCGAAAGAATCGCGGCTTAGGCTTGTGGTTTAAGAGCTTTCATTTCTTTATCGAAACTTAAATTCATTTATCTTTGAAAGTATTTTGGAATTCCCAAAAATTCATGGGTAACTTTGTCTTCAAATTTATTTCCTTTTTAAATATCTTCTACTTAGAGAGTTACAAGAAAACGTTAGAAAAGTAGGAAATGAACGGCGAAAAGGGTCTAAAATATTGAATTCTTATTTCTGTTGCCAATAACGCGTCCATTCAACGACGTCCTCGTTATCTTTCTTCTGTATATGCTATGCCTTTCTTCTTGTTTACGTCGAAGTATGCGAAGAGCTTTGGTCTTAATCCAAGAGCTGATGCGGTTCAGTTTTCCCCTTCAAACAATTCCATAGGAAGCCGTTGGTCTCCTCGAGGGTGGTGGGGTGTGGYGTTATCGTCGGAAATTTTAGAAATTACCCTTATTAAAACGTACCAGGGTCTTGTCCAGGTGGGCGTGGCAACTAATGATTTTTTACCTCTAGAAGGTACCAAAAAAAGAAAGAAAGAAAGAGAAGAAAATAARAATCGAAAATAAATATCCTAATAATTACGACGGTTATTATTGCTAGTTATTATCTAATCTAGGCCTCGCTCAGATATATCTTACTTCCTGTTCTGATAAACGCCTTATGAGGTAACGGCATACTCTCTGGCAGTCTTTGTTGTAGATTTGTGACACCCTAAGAGGTACAAAATCGCAGATGTAAAACCCTAAAAGCCACCCTACCCCCTTCCCCCAGGTACAAAGCGGTCATTAAAGTCAACATTGTTCTTAACCAATGAATAGTGTTTCGGTTTCTAGTGTTTTGGTTTATAGCGTTCTCAAAAGCCTTTAAAAAATCTAATGGGATTCCTGTGGTATTAATCGCTGGCTCTTTTATCAGCGGTTAGTAATATTAGTGCCAGTCCATCAACCGTGTTCAAAGAAGAGACGCCATTTTGAATTAGAGATTTGTTAGAATCAACCATAAAACCTGGAGATTTTCACTAAAAATTAAACAAAAAAGCCTTTAATTCTCAAAGTGAAGGTATCCACCATGTCTTCGCAGGGAACTTCGTTGAGAATTCCTCTCAACTGTGCTGCAGGAGCTGTTCCTGTGCGAAACGAGAAGGGTAAGTTGACAAGACGTTTTCCTCCACAAAACGTTTTTTTTTCCATCAAGATTTGCTTCCCTAGTCGACTTATCATCTTGCTACATGTTTAGTTATGGCTTCAGTTATATAGTTTTTAGCTTCTAAAATTTTAAATGCTAAAAAATATCATTTTTTTCCTACATGTATAAACTTTTAGGGATAATTAATTCTAACACGTTTCCATTACATGAGCTTCAAGCTTACAGACACCCCAGAGTACTTAATTCTGATAAACAATTAGATCATTTCTTCGGTGTTTACTATGTGAAAAAGATTTTAACTTTGATATGATTTTTTTCCAAGGTGAAATCACTATGGAAAAAGTGAAGGTTACCAGATATGTTGCTGGAAAAAGGTGTGTATAACATTAAATTTTATATGATGAATATATATACATGATAAATATATATACATGATGAATATATATTTATTATATAGATATCAATGAAATACCAGGTTTTCTCTAGTCTCAAAAACTTGATATATTTCACCAGTGGAAGATACCATATCTTTCACACGTGAAGATATCGCTGTTGACATAGTAACGTATTTTAATAAAGAATGTTTGAGCTTTTGTTTTATTTAAGTTTCATCGATATCTGTATAATAAACAGAACATTACATGGCCGCTGCTCACTAGTGAGATATCAATTGAACACTTGAAGATAAAATTCGTATCTCCGCGCGCCCATGTAATATCCTCTATACATACATATGATGAAAATGTAAGGTTATCAAATGCAAAGAAAGATTTCTAATGCCACTTAAAATAACCTTCAAGTTTTATCATACCCTGAAACCACCTCTGGGCTGATCTAAGTCAGGGCATGGCTAACTCACAGATAGAACCCTGAAACAACCTCTGGGCTGATCTAATTCAGGACACGGCTAACTCACAGATCGAACCCTGAAACCATCTTGCTCTGGACTGATCTAAGTCAGGACACGGTTAACTTCACAAATCGAACCCTGAAACTACCTCTGGGCTGATCAAAGTCAGGGCACGGCTAACTCATAGATCAAACCCTCAAACAACCTCAAGGCTGATCAAAGTCAGGGCACGGCTAAGTCACAGATCAAACCCTGAAACTACCTCTAGGCTGATCAAAGTGAGGGCGCGGATCGAAATTGGAATTTAGCACATTAGATGCATTTTATGAATCAATATTGTCAACTCTACTATACTTCATTGTACTGTACTAGCACTTAACCCTTTCACCAAAGGGATCCCAGCTCAAAAAATACTCCACACAACAGAAAACCAGCAAAATTTAACCCCTTTTATTCAAACTGATATTTAAGCATGAAGGAGTTATTTTCATTAATAGGAACCCCATATTCAAATGAAAGGTTTGGAAGTGTACTTTCTATTCATGGTGTTGGTTCGGCAAATGAGCATCTCTGACATGAGATTGAGGCWGTCAATGTTACATTTTATTGAAAAAATCACAGGGACATAAAAAATGCCAAATATGTCAAGTTAAAAATCACTTCTTTTAAAGAAATCAATTAAAAAACACTTCTTCTAAGTATTTTATAAATAGTTTATATAAATAATGGGCTTTCATGAAGATAAAGGTTTAAAAATGTGTAAATATTTACAAACGTGTTCTTAGTATGCATTGCGATGGGTTGGCTAGAACGTAGGTTTGCTGTAGAAGTTTTCAAATTATATGACAAGGCATTTTTTGATATAAAAAATGTCAGTCCAAGAACTATGGTTAATCAGATATTTCTGTCAGCATTACATATGAAAGTTCGGTGCCTACAACCTACAATTTGGAAAGAGTAGCCATTATCCGGAATGAATTGACAGGAAGGATGGATTACTCTTTCCAATATTCTACCTTGGTATGCCATACTCTGAAACAGTTGAGTTCCCTGCTGATGCACAAATACACTTTACAGCAGTCACACATGAATGTTGTCTTGGTTAATTTATGAGGAACCTCTCTCTTTGGGACATCTGGGTGAGAAGCCATGTACCGGCGCCTTCTCTCAGTGCAGACTTGACAGGTGTGGTCACAGCCAATACCCTTGACAGGAAGATGGTCTCCAACATTGTCAAGTCTGAAGGGGTTTGCCTGCCTTTTCCTTCCAGGTCTCAACCTTTGCATCCTCCAATTCCCAACCAGCTGCAGTATTAACTCCTCTCTAAAGGTTGCAAAGGATCTCTTTCTCTTTCCAGGGGGGGTATGATCTACAAAAAACCCTTCAATGACGTAGGAGTTAAAAGCCACAGCCTCAAGGAATTTCATAACTAGTCGCATGTACCAGCGCATTTGCCTCCTATTCTTCATAACARTTGTGAGTTGATCATTACTATCTACTCCACCCATGTTAGAATTATAGTCCTCTATCATGGAATGCGCTTGTACATCAACCAAATCATATCCACCACCCCGTCGTCTTTGGTTTCGCTGAAGTGTAGTTACTTGATCTGGAGAATGAATGGAGGACAAGAAATGGACTAATTTGTTGTCTTTCCAGCTAAGGGCAACAATGCCATGATAACTCCTATGTTCAAAGCTGCCTCGTGGTCCCATCGTCGAWKSTTTGAGATTTTTCAAAGCTGGTGGAAACCCTTTTCTGTTGGAGCGAACAGTACCACAAACATAAATACTACGTGGCTGCAAATAAAGGCACAAGGCAAGACTGTTGTAAAAATTGTCAATGTATAAATAGTGTYCTTTCCCGTGTAAGTCACTAGTTAGACGTGCTACAACAGCTCCTGACTTTCCTATATCTGAAACTTCCTGTTCCTCTCTAGCTTTGCCAAGATAGACCTCAAACCTGGACAGATATGCTGTTTCTGAGTCACACAGTTCATAAAGTTTGATACCCCAGCGGACGGGCTTTGATAAAATCCGTTGCTTAAAAGAAAGTTTTCCTTTGTAAGGTATCATACATTCATCAATGCAGATTTTTTTCCYGCAATTGAAATTTCTTTTGAAAGTCAACTGCATTTCTTCAACGAGAGGCCTGATCTTAGCAAGTTTATCTTGTCTAGCAACTTCATCTACTCTATCTCCATCCAAACTATCTGGATCCGAAAAARACACATAACGATTTAAAAACTGAAATCTTTTTAATGTAAAAACATGCTGAAATCCAGGTACTAAAAAAAGCCACTTTCTCTCATCTTGTCTAAAGTAGTTTTCATAATTAGGAAGGTTAACGTCTCTGTTCATAGTAAGCAACAGCGCAAGAAATGCTTTGAGTTCCCTAATATCAGTCAATGGCTTATCTGGGTCTTTTCCTGTTTTAACCGTAAACCAACGGTTTGTCCAGCCAACCACCTTTAGCAAGAATTCATCAGAAATAAACAGCTTGAAAAGATCAATGGGTTGTCCTTCACCAGGCATTTGGTTGATTGTTGGTCCACAGTTTCTTCTGTTAAAAACAGTGYGCGGCTTGTCTTCATAAAACGATCGAAAGACTTCTCCATCACGATCATTTCTCCAATCAATATTGTCCRGTATTTCATAAACAAAGCCTCCAAAATCTTCTTCATCACTCGATTCTCCAAAGATATCCTCTAAATCCTCGTCAGAATCACTCTCTGAACTTTCYGAGTCCTCTGAATCACTCATAACAACGTTTGGTTTTTAAAAAATGGCGCCCGTAAACGCACGCTTCATCCGAACCTTTCATAGCTTCTTCATCAAAAATATCATATGACRCAATATGGCGGAAAGCACGTGCCTTTGGGGTTTCAGCATTATAGATTTCGTCAATATGATTTAGGCCCCTCTAGAGYCAATTAACCGGTAGTTTCCAGCTCCCAAACATCAAACGATCGAATTCCCGGAAAACCGGGATAGTTCGTACGGGAAACAAAATTACAATCCCGGAAAAGCGGGTTACTTTGGTGAAAGGGTTAATGACGTACTGTATGTTGTCTGTTTTAGGCCAGAGTATGCCAAATATTCCCGCGATGAAGAGGAAGATGAAATGGAAGTATTTGGAGAGCAAGTTAAGGGTGTACCCAATGAGGACCAGGATCTAGAGAAGGTAAAACAGAAACCAAAAACATAGATGTATGTTGTGTGCCGTTGTAAAGCAATGGTCAGTAGAACATTAGACATTTGTYATAAAGATGGGCAATCAGTCGCCAGTCATGATTCCAATCCAAATTAGTTTTAGCTTAGTCAGATCTCATTTCTATGTAGCTAGACTATACTGATCAAAATGACCAGCAAGGCAAAGATTTGACCAGACAAGTCTTGGTTCTGGTCAGAAATTGTCTGATGTCTGGCTGTAACACTTTGAGATTCTGAAGATGTGCATCTACTGAAACATATTAGTATTCTTCCATACAAAATAAAAGCTAACTCTGAGCAAAAGAGGATTTAAAACTGGAATATTACTACAATTAAAATTCTAAGATTCTATATAAAAAGGAGCTTTTTTGAATGATTTCTTCAGGCATTTGAACAAGCAGAAAAAACAGACAGAAGATTGAGACGGCTTCAAGAAAGAGCCAAAGATGATGAAGAAGGGTAAGTCAAGTTCTATTGTTATTAGGCCCCGTCCACACTATGCCGGATAAAATTGAATCCAAATTTTTATTTATTCGGTTCCATTTCGAAAATTCGTTTTCGGTGTAGAATAGACCTATCCTGAATTCACTTGACTGGTCACGAAACAATGGTTTCAAGTCGAGGTTGAACTTGATGAATAAAAGAATCAAGTTCAATCTCAACTTCAAACCATTGTTTCGTGGTCAGTCAAGCGAATTCAGGATAGGTCCATTGTTCCAGATTCGCCCGGACTAGTGTGGACGGTAACCGAATAATGAAAATTTGGATTCAAATTTACCCGGCATAGTGTGGACAGGGCCTTAGTTCTAGAAAGTCCAATTACTGTATGAATTACAGTGAGTACACTCAAAGCATCAACACTGATTTTTTTTGTCACTTTTCTTATAATGCAAGCTAAAGACATCCCTTGAGCCAATCAATTGGAAATAAGATATGCATGCTTGTTTGCCTCAATAAACAATATTGTCTGGCTATGCCCCTGCCTTCTTGACTTAATAAAAGTGTCATGAATTTCTTACTGAGTGAATTAATGGGGAGGGCTACGACAAAGTCACTATTTAAAAAAAAGTTACTGCGCATCTCCTGGTCCATCACCCCCCCCCCCCCCCCCCCCCCAATAAAAATGTAATTTCCCTAAATGCGAGGATGCATGGTAATGTAGGGGATTGAGATGCTTGAGTATGATGTGGTAGATATAGAGGATATTACATGGGTGCGCGGAGATACGAATTTTATCTTCGAGTGTTGAAAAGATCTGAGAGATTTTCAACACGAGAAGATAAAATTCGCATCTCCAAGCGGCCATGTAATATTCTGTTTATTATATAATTATCAATGAAGTATGTTTTGGCTTTTTCTGGCAATTCTTTCCATGTATTTTTGAATAGCCATCGCAATGGTGTTATTTTCACACATGAAAATAACATGTTATTTTCACGTGTGAAGATATCAATTTTTCGAAATAGAGAAAAATAGATATTTCATTGGTAATTATATAATAAGGGAAGTTATTCCTTTGTCAGAGTAAAAATGGTATGTTACATTGATGTTAGAAAAATCTTTTTTTGATTTCATTTATTTTGCAGGGAAGATGTGAGACATCGTCTGCATGAACCAGAGGTTATCATGACTGGAGACCATGAACTTTCTGGAGACGAGGTAAAATTACAATAGATCAACCACCTCACAATTTAATTCTGAAAAGCAAAGAAGCCTTGCACATCAATAAGCTAAAACCTTCCTTAATCTACAATTATGCAATTTCCTGCTAGCAGAGCCTATTTTCCTTTTGTTTTGGAGGGAGAAAAATAGGCTTTGCCAATGTAGGATGTTTCCTTTGATACAATGCCATCCACATGGACTAACAAAACCAGTTTCAAGACTGTTTTTCCAGCCGGGTACACGAGGTGGGCATGAACAATTTTGGCGTCAAATATTATTTGGAGAGGCCTATTTTTCCCCTTCCAAAACAAAAGAAAAATAGGCTCTGCTAGCAGGGAAACAATACAGCATTAAGTTTTCTTTCGTTTCTTTTGTGTTTCTTATAGCATATACAAAGACGTGGATTTTCCATAATTCATTGTTCACAAAACTCCATAAAGTCTTCTTCTACCCACTTAAAGGGGCACTTGGATGAAAATGGATAAAAATTGGAAATGACTTTAAACTTATTTAAACGCATCTATATGGCCCAGATAGTAGCCAAGCAATATGCTTTCTTAACAGTAAAAAGTAGCGGATAAAAATTATCAGTTTTATTCAGCATATAAATTTGGAGTAAATGACGTCATTTACTCAACCCTATTGTTCTTTCTGCTTTTGAACCAAAATATCTCAATAGCAAGTGGCTCTCAGGCTAAAATGTTCACTAATCTGGTTTAAATAATCATAATTGAGTCATATTATCCTCAAATACTTCAATTATTCGGACTTTCAAAAATTGGGGCGTTTTCATCCAAGTGCCCCTTTAAACGCCCCTTTTTGCTTATTGTCTTTGAATTCCTAGATTGAAGCAGAAACAAGACAAAGATTAATTCCAATGGAAGAGGAAAGCAGGTACCATGATAATAGATTCTAGTCCAGGTTACATATATGTATATATATTATTATATGTATACAGCCATTTGCAAAAATTATGGCCGTTTCAAATATAAATAAAAAAGTATATCGAAAGTATATCAGACAGGGCGGGATATCTTTCTTGATATTTTTTTCACAAAGCCCTAGTGATAGACTAATTATAGACTAATTTTTGCAACGGCCATAATTTTTGCAAATGGCTGTATATGTATGTATATACTCATATATATATATATATATATATATATATATATATATTACAACCACCTCTAGCCATATGGGGCTCTTCCGTGAGGTTTCACGCACTACCAATACAGTACAATGTTATATTAATTTACAACATGTACTGTACAACACTCAACTCACATGTTGCTTTTTATGGAGGGAGGAAACCGGAGTACCCGGAGAAGGCCCTCGTTTTGTATATTATATGTACATTGACATGTTTCACCTTGTTTTTGACCAGTGCATGGTTTAAAGTTGTTGTTTTTTAAGGTCTAAAAAGGTCCAAACTTGTAAATGTACAAGTACTGTGATAAATAATAAATATTATTTTTATAAATTTTTTTTGTTTATAGTGATGAAGAAGAACTTGACGAAGAGGCTATAGAAAGAAGGCGTGAGATACTCAGACAGAAAGCTCGTCAACAGCAACAAACAGAGCAAGTAAGCAATAGGTCCTATTTCCCCCCCTTCCCA